>BHDV01065588.1:138241-172907 GCA_005406045.1 Adoxophyes honmai
ACATTGCCCGCTCATATTGGGCATTATTCATAATGCCCGGGCATTGTGCATAGTGCCCAATTTATCACTTGGTCCATAACATATGGATTACGTTACGATAGTACCTAATAAGTGTATTTATTTATTAACACGCATTCGCACTCACGCGCATCTCCGCTCATCCGACACGTACGTTGACGCAACGTAAAAATTGGCACTTCTAAACGCATTACCGAACTTACATAAAACAAAATTATGATAATTCGGCACATTCACTTTTTGCGATAATTATACGGTGTAATAGTGAGGTTATGATGTATTATTGCGATGGAAAGTAAAGGGCTTCGCACGCAATTCTGGTCAGGCAGGGAGAAAGGTTATGAGGCTGCGTTGCTTGCGGCGAAAGTTTTTGACATTATCGGTGTGCCTAGGAGAGGCCTGTGCTCGGCAATGAGACACTAGAGATACCTAACGGAAAGAAGGTATATCTATAGACCAAATAATTAGCCTAAATTCGCCGCACAGCACCTAGATCTAGAGTTTTGTACAGTTTAACCAAGCTTAGATTTAAACCTGATTTCACAACTACAACGCTTATAATGTCCAGCGTACATTTTACAATTACTTACTGCAAATAAAGTTGAAGAATCTTGTTGTTTTTGCTCTATCGGAAGAACTTCTAATTATGAACGGTCTAAAACTTTAAACTGTTGCTTTATTGTTTGTTATTATGTTACCAAACAGTTTTTTAGGAAGTATCGAGTTCTTCAGTCTAAAAAGGAATATCGTCACGACGATTAGTTCTCTGACATGAAATAAAAGTTGAACATTAGTCAAGCAGTTTTACAGACCATTTAAGGAGTATACCATTAATATTCCCAGTAAAGGAAAGTTAACATGTCAAAGTAAAACAAATGGAAATAAATGAGACTAGTTTTACTTATGTCCTTAAAGGCAAAGTCTTACGCCATTTGCAAACAGGCTTGTTATGCGATTTAACGTAATGATTCTTTTACTAAATCGAAGCGATATTTCATAACAGATTTTGTACGTTGATAGATTGCAGCTAAACTTACAGAACTTGATTAGCCGCGTTGTGAAAGTTCAGGGGGGCTACCATCACCACTAGGATTACTAGGAACGTACGAAGCTTCAATTTCGGTAGGTACCTACCTTAATCGGAGGTTTTAATCGGAGGTTGTTAGATAGTTATGTAGGACCCAACCTGGACCCCAAGTTATCTTATTGGCCAGATGTAATAGGGAGTTGTCAGGGCAAGAAGCTGTGGATGTGGAGGTTCAGAGGGGAGGCCTTTGTTGAGATTTTGATAATTATGAAATTATAATCACACCCTTGTCCCAAACAGAGAAGACAATGCGTTACATAGACAAAACCATGACTAAGTATTTCACGTTCCGTAGAAACTTGTAGCATAGGTAATTTTAAAGCTTTAAAAACAGATGAAAGATGGACAATAGTGACAGCTAGATATCGTGTTGCTTAAAACATACCTAACCCTGTGTCCTTACCCCAGTCACTTAATACGGCATACGAAAGAAACGGAGATGTGTTTTTCTAACGCGACACCACACACAATTACCTTATTACGCTTTATGTACTATGTAATTATGTGATTAGGCTTGATATTTACTTTATAATAGAAGCAACCGTTGTTCAGCCCACACAACAGCTGAATAGTTTGAAATGGTCTCGTTTGCTAGAAAGCACAAAGTTCTCGCTAAGTCGTTTGCCGCCGTTAGCAACGGTAAGTGATGTCATTTGCATCACAACCGAGCAGTACGTCTAGTATGTTCATTTCGATGGTGCAGTCGTTAACGAATTCGTTTGCGAGTTATCGCAAAATTGTATGGAAAGCGAGACAGCGCCGCCAGCGGAACGTTTGCACAACTGCCACGGTCGACAAGTCTCCATACATTCCGCGACAACTCGCAAACGAATTCGTTAACGACTGCACCATCGAAATGAACATACCAGACGTACAGGAGGCATATGAAACGCCGGTCTGACGATTTCACAACCGACCGAGTAGACCGAACTGGCACCATTCGTCTATTTAATTAGTTTTGGTACTTGTTCTTGGGGTTGCGTGGTTTTAATCAGGTTTTAATTCGGATATGTTGCAACGAGAGAGAAAGACGACACCATCGGAGTGCAGTGTCAACGCGAAGATTGTATGGAGAATGTATCGACCGTGGCAGTTGTGCAAACATGCCGCTTGGTGGCGGTGTCTCAGTTTCCAATGTTTCCATACAATATCGCGTTAATTCGCAAATGAAAAAATAGTTATCGATTCACGACCGTTTTGACATTAAGCACTTTGTTGAAAGCTCGAATACTTGCGATTTCCGAACCTTGTTCATCACAATTTGATGTTTTTACGATATTTTTAGGTGTATAAGTTATACCGTATAACTAGTGATTGATGTAAAAAAAATGTCTTGCAGAACTGTTTCCACAAGTTTATGGGAATGCGAATATAACTAACTCATGCTTTATGCTACGGAATGCAACAGCTTTGCACACATCTATGGCTGAACGCTGTGTTGGCTGCCCGAGTATAAACTGGACCAGTCGGACAACTAGGTGAGGTAGCCGACCAAAGCATTGTACAGAAATAACTGCTGTAGTGCCAGTTTATACGTGGATAAGGGAAGTTTTATCATTCAATATAAATTAATTAAATATGGGTATAGGTACTATTGTTTTGGATTAGTTAAGAAAGTTAAGAAACTATTTGCAGTTGTTCTGACCGCTAATGTGAACAAATCAAGACAAATCAATGGATATAGAGTTCAAGGAGAGCCATCAGAATATTTGACAGTATAGTTTACTTCCCTACCTGTGAATTATATCACCTTGTTATATCTGAATAAAATGTAAATCAAATGTCACGTAAAGTGTTTTTATTTACAAGATATAAATATTAACAACTACGTAATAATAAAACTATACATATAATACTATAAAAATTGCATTTGTGTTTTTTGCATTTTTAGTAATTGCAAGTTACTTTTTTTTCTATACCAGACACAATTTTCACAAGATCAAAGTTCTACTTGAAACTTGACCTACCGTTTTAAACACCATGTGATATTTTTAAGTCTCCTATCAATGCAAAACTTAAGGTCATCGAACCAAAGTTGCTTGACCAGTTCCCTGTCCGTTGCAATTTATCGCGCATTTGCTAGGAACAACTTTCAGGGCTACTTTTCGATTTTACACTCTCCATTTCAACTACTAGGTATTTTGTGATATTTATAATTACCTACAGACTTTATTTGGTAAAAATTACTGGAATGAAATGAAATACTCTTTTACAGTGCTTGCTAAGCTATATTTTTACTGTATCTACTTACTTACCTTGTTTTCTCAATCTTCGGGTCATAAGAGCCAAATTTATAGTTTTCTCACGTAACTTTCTTTTTTCGTCGAGTAACAAACAATCATAGACGCTTTTACAGGAAGATTTTTTAGGTATTTTCGGACTGTGAACTCCGATAGGTACAACATTGTGATTTTATGATGTAGATTTAGATATACAATTTGTACCTATTCGTTTTGAATGTATTGTCATTGTCAATCGCTCGACGATTAACTGGCAGAGATCCCTTTGAGTATAAGTTGTAGGTACCTACTCATCCGTTAATAACCTATCTTTAATTAATGTAACTGCTGTAGGTGTAGTAACGAGTCACATACTAACAATATTCAAGTATGTATAATTCTCAAACTTTAATAGTATCAGTTCCCAAGGGTTATTAAGATTACAGTGACTCACGGTTACACGTAACATTACAATAATATCTTAATAGTAATAGCTGGTGATAGCAATAACAGTTGTCCGAAAGTTCCGTCCAACATATACTAATTTTAGTTTCACTTTCTTTTGCTATTCAAGTCACGAAAGCGACGCGTGTACGGAGAATGCTAATCATCTAGGACAAGAGGATGGATCAGCTGCTTTGTTTAAAAACCTCTTCGTAAAACAACAGAACTGTTTTGCTGTCCTCTTACTTACACTGACAATAACAACTTTGCGTTACGACTTACGAAGTTGAAATCGATGCAGCGATCTTATAATAGAACCCTAGTGGAAAGCGATCGGTTCAAATGCGGATTGTAAACACATTGCTGCCGCTTCCGCATATGGAATAATGGATATGCTCCGAAGTTGTATAAATAACCGATTTACTAAATGATGAAACCGATATCGAGTTGCGGTACGGTTCAGTAACTTCAGTACTTATTTACGCTCGTCATTATCTTCATAGTGTCAATCTTTCGTGGTTTGCCGCCATCGCTAACCACAGGAAGCGGAAATGTACGTGTACTCGTGTACGAAACCATCTCACTTTACACTTGGCCTTTTAAAATTAAATCCAAGAAAATAAGTTTACGGTGAGCTCTAAAGTAGCTACTTAGCTAAATAAAAATAATTTATGTTAAATTAATTGTCGCAATCAATTTGGCGGCATGCCTCTCACGTCGCCGCTGACCCGCGTTGCCAAACAAACGCCAATTGTTTCTGTATGTGGCAACACTGGTCATGGCGGGAAAATGCAAAACCGAAATGGCCCCCTAGCCCTGAGTCTACCCGGCTTTCAGTGAAACGCACTAATTTAAGCTTTAACACTTGCAAAATAAAGCAGTTGACGGCGGGTGACCTAATGTTGTATTGTTTGAATTTCTATAGAGCAATCTATATGGATGGATGCGGTGTTCTTTAAATGGAGCGATGCAATGTGCATTTCAATGAATTTTATTTCAAACCGCCTTAGGTTTCATAAAGTAGGTTTATGTAACGCATTGTTACGCACATACCTACCTACTTGGGAATATGGTTTGCAAATGCACTGAATTTAAAATGGGTAATAGTTTCAAGGCTGTTTTTTGTTGGCAAACAAATACATTTAAATTGTCATTGCCCGCATGTTTTCATTATTTGCTTATCATGATGACCATTACTTAGTTAGGTAGTAATGATCTCGTTTGGTTCATCGTTATGCGTGTGAATGGCATTCCTTAAGGTGAAACGTTGAGAAAAACAGTCTTCGCATTTACTTAAGGCATCGTATGGTGGTATGGGACTTATGGGACTGACTAACTTTAGTGTAAAAACTTAAAACATTACAACCACTTAATGCATTAGAAACTGTCCAACGTAAAAAATATAGATTCGACAGAACAATAGTTATCTCAGCAAATTTTCTCACGTTTTGTTAAAAAAGGCCTTGACGATGCACCATAAGCGATACTCACGTAAGACATAATTTTATTATTGCTTTTGTATTATGATGAAGGTGAAAACTATCTGAAGACAACAAAATGATGATGAAGTCATCGAACTTCACTATGGGCCTTTCAAGTATGTATTACGTTGGTATACATAAGCACTGAAGAGATAGAAGTGATGGGTCATAGATTTGCTTATTTTTGATGACTTGGGGACTGAGAGTGTCTGTGTTATGGACCAAGTGATAAATTGGGCACTATGCACAATGCCCGGGCATTATGCATAATGCCCAATATGAGCGGGAAATGTGATAATAATTGTTCAAATAATCAAATTGCCCGGGCATTATACATAATGCCCATCACGTTTTGGGCAGAGTAATAATACCATATTTAATTACTATTTACTCATATCTAAAAAAAGTTGCGCGAGCGAGCGCAGCGAGCGAGCAAGACCCTTCGGAGCGGATACGACTCTGACAGGTTAGGTTAGAAGATAGAAGCTCCCGCCTTGGCCTTCGAGGCTAGTTTTTTTTTTGGTTTTCACTATTTTGTCATCCACGATTGGCCATATTGGTCACAAAAGGGTGTCCATAAAATATAAAAAAAACTAACCTCGAAGGCCACGGCAGGAGCTCGCTGCGCTTCGCTCCCGCCTTAGCCTTCTAACCTAACCTGTCCGAGTCGTATCCGCTCCGAGGGGTCTTGCTCGCTCGCTGCGCTCGCTCGCATAACTATCATTAATTTGTTGAAGTATAAAATTATGCTAGAAATTGGAAGTATAATCATACTTTTGTCTACGTCACGTTTCGTATGCTCTACCTACCTCGTTTTGAAAAATAGGCGTGATTGTGTGTATGTACGAGTATGTAATACGCTTCAGATTTAGCTTCATTATCACTTTGCCCAATTGTCAAGTAGCAGTATAATAATGCCCGGGCAATGTGATAAATATCGAAGTTTGCATGATGATTTATCACTTTGCTCACTTGAGCTGGGCATTATGAATAATGCCCGGGCATTATGTATAATGCCCGCATTAATCACTTGGTCCATAACATCTGCATTATGATCATTAAATTGAACGGCCCCAATTTTAACATTTTTAACAGATTGAAACAATTACGTCGCATGCTTGTGCCTTGGAGCCTGATGCTCTTAAATTTACGAATTTCCGCGTGTTGTTGTGCTAAGTTGTTATTTATAAATTGCAAATTTCACCGTCAAAGGTTTTCTTTTTAATCACCACAACGAGTGATGTTAATACCTACGTCAAAAATAACAATGATTTTGCAATTTACACAACGCAGAGGCAATGACGTTGGTATATCAGTGCACCTCCGTTCACATCCACGATTCGCACCAGATATCAATAAAAATCGTTGCGATACTTTCTCACTGATGAGAGAATAGGGCCTTACGTCATTGTCATCGACACCTAAGTATTAAGGCCTTTGTGAGAATCCGATCTGCTTCAAAAAAATATTTAGGTCGCCTTTCAAAGCAGTTAAGTATTATCGTAGCAAAAAATCGTTGTGATATTTAGTTCGATTGACACGATCAAACAAAATTACACCATATTTTCTTAGAAGTTGAAACTGACAAGTCTTATGAACTAATAAGATTTAATAGTTTTTTTAGTTATCCCAGCTCAGGTTTACTAAGACTTGCGTTATCATTATTAATTCAACAGGAAAAAATATTGGTAACGAATCACATATATGACATAGATACTCGGTATACAGAAAAGTGTGGATCTGGTCTTCTTACTAATCCTTAAAAATTTGTAGCCATTCAATGATCTATTCAGTATTCTGTGGATAATACAGAAAACGAAATCTCATTACCATCTACACCTCTATGAGCACACGAAATGTATGTAAGTAGGGATTATTCTCAATGTCATGATCACGATTCACGACGATGTATTGTGGGCAGAAAACATGGAAGTGACGAGGCGGACTGTGCGAAATGTAAAACTCATTAGATGTCGTTGACCTGCTAGAATTCTTATTTACATAATGCTTACATTGTTGCTAATTTAAGAATTTATTGCATAGCGGGTATTCAGTTTTGTCTATTCAGAAAATCTTAATTGATTATCATCTTAATTAGGAACTTTCGATGCTTTGTTTCTTATCATTTAAATAGGTAGTCGATGATCATGTCTTTTGGTATGCAATTCTTTTCAGTGTATATTCCTAACAGCTTCCCATGACTATCTTCTTTCCAATCTTGGCGTAATCTCCATAGTTCCGTGCAGGTAACCAATAATTTGGATGAGTTTTAACTCAAATAAACTACAACACAAGATCAAACCTAACATGAATAAAAGATACACCTTTTTTGGAATACTCACAACAAATAATAGATGCAGCTTCACAGACGCGTGAAAGACGACCATTATCAGAGGCGAAAGCGATCTCGGTGGGAATTGGTGCATATTATCAATTGGTCACCGACGCAACGTTGTGTAATTGAAGATAGGTAATCCTATGGAAATTGTATTGGGGCATCCGTGAAAAGTGAAGCTTGACTAGGCATGAAATTTAAGGTACCATCAAATTAGAAATTTGGACCAATTTGTTTAACTAGCTCTTTTAAACGGGGCCAAGGCTTCCTGTTATCAAATCTGACGTAATGAGATTCAAAAGCTCATGGTGCGTCTTAAGATTTACTGTTTAGTAAGCAAATGCTGTTTAATAGGAATTAACCTGATTGTTTTCATTCTTTCCAGATATTATGGTGCATGGTGGGCGTCCTGGCTGTCCTGTGGCCCCCCGCCAGCGGCCACGGCCGGCTCACGGAGCCCCCCTCGCGCGCGTCCGCGTGGCGCTTCGGCTTCGACACCCCGCACAACTACAACGACCACGAGCTGTACTGCGGAGGGTTCTCCCGACAGTGGAAGAGGAACGAAGGGAAATGTGGAGTCTGTGGCGACGCTTGGGACGCGCCCGTACCACGAGCTCACGAACTAGGAGGACGGTTCGGAAAAGGTGTCATCGTCCGCAAATACGCACCGCAAGACGCAATCACAATCAAAGTCGAACTCACGGCCAACCACAACGGCTATTTCGAATTTAGAGTATGCGACGAACCCAAAACCACAACACAAGAATGTTTAGACAAAAATGTTTTGAAAATTGATGGGAGGGACGGGACTAAATATTACCCACGGGATGGTAACAAAGTCTACGAAATGAAGTACAAGTTGCCTGAAGGCTTGGAATGCGCACACTGCGTTATGCAATGGCGATACATAGCTGGAAATAACTGGGGTACGTGCGAGAACGGCACTGGGGCAGTCGGATGCGGGCCTCAGGAGGAATTTAGAGCTTGCGCGGATATCGCCATTGGAGATCGTTTTGCTACTACAACGAAAAGGCCGAGACCGACTTACGTGCCTCCTGGCAGGCGGCCAACCGTGCCGATACCGGAAGAAACCTCGTCTGGCAGCGGCTGGTACGGAGTCGTGGTGGCAGTCGTCGCGCTGCTCGTTGCAGTCTCGGTCCTGGCCGGGTTCTACCTGTACTATTACCGGGGAGGCATGAGGATCAAGAGCCTATTGAAATCAAAGGCTCCGCCACCAGCACCCGTCCCCCCTCCGCGACACAAGCGTGCCTCACTCTCAAGAGAACACCCACCCGAACTGACCACACCTAAGGTGGCTACCATCTCAGATTCCGGTTTCGAAACTGTAGATCTCAGAGCAAAATAAATTAAGATACCTAGATAACCTACCACTGCCTTTAATAGTGATATTTTTAGTATGAATGACTGTGAATTGACTTGGTTCAAAGTGATGATGCAAAACGAGATTGTGATCCAGCTACGAACACTACACCTGTTTCTATTTAAACGTAGAAAATGTGATATCAAATTCAGATTTTGATCAGTTAAATTATTCGATTCTGGCTGGGTATCATAGTGTTCGTTGTTGGCGGAGAGATGCCGTGCCACGGAGTTTTAAATTTTACTCGACGGTTACCCATTCTGGTGCAAAAATGACACATTAATTTACTAATTGCCTTACTCTTTACCAAAAATTTTAACTGCGAAAAGTTTTGTAATTATAATTTTTGCCTTTCACGAGCGTGTGAGCTAATTAACTCGTTTTAATCTTATTGTTATTGATCACATGAAATAAGAATATAAGTATCAATTAAAAATGTGGTCATTACCAGACGACCTTGTAGGTACCTATAGGTAATGATAACACGATCGAGTAAATTTAAAAACCCGTGCCACTGAGGCTAAAATACTTAATGTTAAGTAAGTAGTTGTAATTAGCTAACTTAATACAATTTTGTAAATTATATTTATGTTGTTGAATTAAACGATTTAGATAGTGAGTCTTAAATGTTATTTCGAAACCACCTTTCTGATTCGCAAACCAACAATAAGCCCTTGTAAGATTATTTTTTTTGAAAATTGTCAAGAGTTCGATGCCCGTTAGCCAAATTGCTTTTCGTGTAATAACGAAATCGAATCCAGCATAAAACTTATTTACATTACAGGAAACGTCGTAGTGAATTAGTGACGTTCCTGCATTGCTCGACAAAGAAAAACTTCATCATCACGTTTATTACACTACGCTCAGCAGTTGGTCGGGAATCACAAATAGGCACAAATATGAGATTACAATCAAACGAATATAGATAAAAGTAGAAAAAGCTGAATCATAAAAGTTTTTGAGGCTCCTTCATATTTTACTTTTGGAATTAGCAAAAACAAATCTTGATAGTTTTCGTACCATCAATAACTTGATAATAATACCTACTAGGACTTACATTTTTAACACGAAACCTACTGTAGCGACCTCTGCGCCACCTATCGTCGAGTAGTGGAACTTCTACTGTCAAAGTGGTATCCTACATCCCGCTAACGGAGTTTCGACGTTCTGATGCATAAATGCCGCGTGGGAACTGTCGCCCAAGCCCCCTCATACTGAGAGGAGGCCTGTGCCCTGCAGTGGGACGTATAAAGGCAGATGATTATGATGATGATGCATAAATATAACTTCCAACTTCCTCTCTGTGGACTTCGGTATTATTCGGTATTATCTATTGGAATCTTTCCTTAGACTATTTTTCTTTTAGTAGAGTTGATTTCACCAAGTCACGATATTGCTACTATATGTATACATATAAGCCGACATGATTCGCCGATTTTTAAGGGTTCCGTACCTATAAGATATAGAAGGAAAATTTTGAGTAGGTACATGGTCTGTTTACATTGTTCGAAAGTTCTACTGACGGCGCGTATGTGTATGAACAAATTAGCCATCACGGATATTTCGTTAAGTAACTCTACGGCGCGAGACAGTCTCGGACTAAAATATTATTATGTAGTTCTTTACGCGTTGACATCGGCACGTAGGACATCCTAACCCTAGGTGTTAAATTGTAAGTCCAATTTTTGAAAAAATGTTCTGCCAATTTTTTTTACTATTTAGAACGTTTACCGCCATCTTTCGGGATAGATAGAAAAGTAAGCGGGTAAAAAGTACCTCCTCTATTACAAGATTTCATCTATTAAGCAATAAGCACCACATAAACAAAACAAAGATTTCGTAAAGATCCAAGTAAGGATTTAGAATATTCTAAAATAGTTTAAAGGAAACGATTCCATGTATTGTATTGTTTTTTCTTCATTCCACTAACTTATTAATTGAAATAGTTACCAAACGTTCATGAATAGTATCTTTAAGAACTAAGTCACTGGCAATACCAATTCCAAACGTCACTGTCAGTGGTCAGCGAATCGACCTAACCAACGACAACAAACGTGCTGTAAAAAGCCAAAAAAGAGCCGAAAAATCCTCTTTTATCGCAAAAAAGGGCTCTATAAATGAAAAATGGCGGTGCGGCCACAGCACATGAACGACGGAGGCATTATTGAGCGCCGGCTGCGTCCTATTTATGGTAAGAGACTTTCTAGATCGCGATCTATTTTCTAGTCTTACTCCCTGGGAGACGGTTTGTTATTCGAGCTTGATGATATTAATTCTGTGATTATAGATTGGTTGGACAATGGGAATAATAAGAAGGCGTTGCAAGAGGCGGAGAAGGTGCTTAAAAAGAGTCCTTCGCTACAGGCGGCTCGAGCTTTGAAGGCTCTGTCGCTTTTTAGGTTAGGAAAAGCACCGGAGGCCCATAGCGTGCTGGAAGCCCTAGCGGACGAGAAGCCGTGCGACGACACCACGCTGCAGGCCATGACGATATGCTACAGGGAGTGTCAGCAATGTAAGTTATATTTAAATGAGGAAAAATCAATTCAAACACTTATACCTAAACCAAGCTTTAGCAGAATTTGATTACAAATGAAATAATTCTATATATTTGTTTAAATGACAGTGCATAAAGTCTGCTCCCTGTACGAGGCGGCAGTCAAGGCTGATCCAACGAGTGAGGAGCTCCACTCGCACCTGTTCATGTCCTACGTCCGTGTGGGGGACTACCGGGCACAGCAACGGGCGGCCATGGTGCTCTACAAGTTTGCTCCGAAAAACCCTTATTACTTTTGGGCTGTGATGAGCATTGTCTTGCAGGTAGGTGTTGCAGTAACATACTTTTTCTAATAGATTCATTTTTTATTTGTTGCTCAAAGAGTAAGTAATTGTTTTACTCTCAAGTACATGCACACAAATATTACATACACAAAACTGCAACTATTTCAGTTTCAGATTACATAGCCACTTTTACCACATCTCCATTTCTTCCATGGATGTTGTAACAAGCAGCTAAGTAGGTATATAAATTAACCTCTCATATGCTACGGAGCAGATCTGCTCCATTTTAAGGATATCTTTTTTTTATTTTTATTTTAATCACCATAATTGGTAGATATTGAAACAGAAGAGGCTCGAATGCAGTATATTTTTCATCTCCCGCATACAAGGGGTTAAGATATGCTATTTGTCATTATTATGCCCCATTCATCTAACTTTTTTGCTTACAAATATGACATGGAAATGTAGAAATGTTACAAATGAGTTGGAACAGAGGTAGGTTTATGAAGTATCTTATATTACTTTAAACTAAATGATACATAATTAAACTGACACAAGTGTTTGTTATTTATTTTTGTCTTCTAGGTATATAAAAATTATAGGGACGATTTCTTGGCTATTTAATACTAATAAGAAATAGCATATCTATATAAATAAAAATGAATTGCTGTGCGTTAGTCTCACTAAAACTCAAGAACGGCTGGGCCGATTTAACTGATTTTGGTTTTGAAATGTTCGTCATAGTCCAGGGAAGGTTTAAACGGTGAGAAAACGAAGTTCGCCGGGCCAGCTAGTAATTTATAATTATTTGAAGTTTGCACACTTTAAAGAGATGGTTTGAATCTAGTTGTACAGAAAACCTAGTACTAAAGAGTTGTTTTAAATGCTTATTGATTATTATCTAATGCCTGTGTGACACTAAAATAGATTGAGTCATTATTAACTCCATTGTTTCTGTCATAACTAGACTATAAAACCTTATTGATAACAAGTCACTATCAAGATAAAAAAATGATTAAATTTACACTTGGGCAGTATAAAGTGGCAAAATACATGAATACAGCTATACATAAAAATATTACAGACAGCAACATTTTTTGCATATAGATACTATGCCATTATACTCAGACAAGGTAGTCAGAAGTCACAAAACATTACACAGGCAAAACCATGACTGTTTCAAGTTCTGTTGCTACTTTTAGAATATATTTAGGTTTTAAGGTGGATGAAAAATGATGGTGGATAAAAATGGAGGCTTTTGCCCAGCAGTGGGACATTTTATAAGCTTTTTAGGAAAAACTGGATGAAAGAGCTATAATTTAATTAATCAGCCATTACTTTGTGGGGGTCCATGTTCATGAACTGATATAATTTACATTACTAAGTTTATACAGGGTTACTGGTAACTCGACGTATTCTTGGTAGGACTTGATAGAGGAGCTAAAATGCAATATTTTTAAACCATCATATGTATGGCCGAAAATTAATGGTTCTTGAGTTATTAACTTTTTAAGATTTTTTTGAATTTCCCAAAATTTTACATTAAAACATTTTTTTTTTTAATTTGGCCATCTGTTGCGGTATTTTTTTTTTTTTTGAATTATTGCTTATTGCTCTAGTTGAAAAAAATAATATGACGTCAAGTGTACAAATTGTTAGAAAAACATCTACGTTTCATCAGCTTTCTGAAAAGGTATCATAGTCCATAATAATCTTTAAGAACTTTTCACAAAACTGCCTTAAATGAAAGATTTCGTTTGCAAGTCATCACAAAATAGTATGGAAACTGAGACAGCGCAGCCAGCGAAACGTTTGCCCAACTGCCGCGGTCAACACATCTCCATACAATTCCGCGATGACTCGCAAACGAAATCGTTCATTTAAGGCAGTTTTGTGAAAAGTTCTTAAAGATTATTATGGACTATGATACCTTTTCAGAAAGCTGATGAAACGTAGATGTTTTTCTAACAATTTGTACACTTGATGTCATATTATTTTTTTCGACTAGAGCAATAGTTTAGTAACAACAACCACAGATTTAATAAAACATAAAAAATGTTTTCGCTGATTTCGAAGAGTTTTATTTGTTTTGTTAGGGTTTTTGTACTTGTTTTAATTTGAAAAAAGTTAAATAATTCAAAAATAAATAAAAAAATACCGCAACAGACGGCCAAATTTAAAAAAAAAAAAGTTTTAATGTAAAATTTTGGGAAATTCAAAAAAAATCTTAAAAAATCAATAACTCAAAAACCGTTAATTTTCGGCCATACATATGATGGTTTAAAAATATTGCATTTTAGCTCCTCTATCAAGTCCTACCAAGAATACGTCGAGTTACCAGTAACCCTGTATAATAGATGGGTATTCATACAGTTTTTCCTCTACCTACACTGAAAGATCACAAACTACACAACCACAAAGTATATTAACATGTTTCAAAATTCAGTGATAGGTACTTAATAAAAATATGATGAAACTATGGTATAATAGTAACAGGTTGCTAGCCTCTCTCCTAAAAGATACCTTCACCTATTTTTCTTAGTTGCTTCTTACTCCCATGGAATAAATTAAAAAACATTATTCTAAAAAACTTTTTTACAACTTGAATCATTCCTGAGCAAGGGTCAAACTGAAATTCAATTAAGATATTTTATTCCAAAATTTTAAGTACACAAAATTAAGTAAGCCTGTGCTGGGTAGGCAGAGACAACAAAGCACCATATGCTCTTGTTCTGACATACTTCTCTTCATTCACTTTCAACACTCATCATACTATTTTTTTTCTCTGACTGCAAATGCGTGCCTAACGAATTTGTACAGCCATATCGCCTCTGATAAGGGACAACTCAACAATATATTTATTATTGAATATCGCCATATTATTGAATTAAACTAATTGATTAGTTATTTATTTGATAATACTTTAGAACCTATTGTCTATAACACAGGTTACACTTGTAACCTAGCATAGACTTAACTATAATCTACACACTAATATTATAAAGAGAAAAACTTTGTTTGTTTGTTTGGTTGTAATGAATAGGCTCAGTAACTACTGGACCGTTTTTAAAAATTCTTGCACCATTCGAAAGCCACATTATCCACGAGTAACATAGGCTAAATTTTATTAAAAAAAAAGGATTCTGTTAAATATTTGGGTTTAGATATCTACATCTACACTAATATTATGAAGAGGAAAACTTTGTTTGTTTGTAATGAATAGGCTCAGAAACCAAAATCCGAAATTTACGCGAACGAAGTCGCGGGCGGAATTTGAATTTTTTTGAATTTTGATTCCTGACCCACTATAAATCCTATCCTTCATAGTCACTTTGCATTATTAGATAAAGGAAATATAACATTCTGCGGTGGGTTAGGAAACACTTGGTTTGACTATACATGTCTCTGTTGTCTCGAATTTTGACTAAGAAGAACCTTGCATCACAAAAATCACAAATATCCTAGAACAATACAAATACATAATATGGGATATTTTTAATTGGAAAAAATATTGAGTATTTTCCTGCAATCATTGTTTCTGTTGCAGGCAAAGGAGACAGACGACGCCGCAAAAAAGGGCATCCTCCTCGCTCTAGCGCAGAGAATGGTCGACAACTTCATTAGCGAGAACAAAATGGAAGCAGAGCAAGAAGCGCGGCTCTACATCATGATCCTAGAGCTGCAGGAAAAGTGGGAGGACATCCTCAAGTTCATAGACGGGCCTTTGTACGCCAAACTCTTGCCTGGAGCCACGGCTCAAGCCTGCATTCCCTATCTGAAGAAACTACAGCAATGGCGTCGACTGAACCTTATATGCAAGGAGCTCCTCTACGACAATCAAGACCGATGGGATTATTATATCCCCTACTTTGATTCCGTCTTCGAACTAATGAAGAGTTCGGATAAAAATGATTTGACGGTTGATGATACGGCTGAGAAGTGTCACGAGTTTATATGTCAATTAGTTGAGAGCATGTCGTCTGGCAGGGTGCTTCGGGGGCCTTATTTAGCCAGACTGGAACTATGGAAGCGGTTGTCTGTTGATGGGGATCCTACGGAGCTCCTGGGGAGTGGGGTGGCGCTGTGTGTCCAGTATTTGAGGGTGTTTGCCAACAAGCCTTGTGCGGTGCCTGATCTGAGGCCGTATCTAGAGATGATACCGCAGACCGAGAGGGAGGAGCATGCCCGGGACTTCTTGACGTGCCTCGGGTTTGATGAGAACAGTGAGCCTGATAATGTGAGTGATACTGATTTGTTTTTTTCACTTGCAGATTAATTGGATTTTTGCGGCTAAATATAGATTCGTTTCAATTTTAATCCGGTAAATTTTGTTGGTAAAAATTGCAACTTAAGAGCCCTGTGGCTATACTTATGGTTGAGACTTTTAGGTACTTAATAAAAGATAAACAAACCCGACAAAGTTAAAAATCACGTAAGGTGTATGTTGCTACATTAAATACGACACTTTCTATTTTAGTCGCATGGCTTTGTTTGTTTACCTTTTTTTAAGTACCTAAAAGTTTCAACCATAGTATATTTTTTTAAATCTGTATCTGTGTTGCCTAATTTTTGCAGTCCATGTCCTTAAAATTTAGTAGATTTTTGTGGGCAAGTATAAAATACTCTGACAAACTTTTAAATTTGATTAATGATGATAATATTTTTTTCTTATAGTATAACATGGACAAATCACTAGTATGCAGGGTGCAAACATTGTCGATTGTCTCCAGAACACCATTAAACAATTAAACAGGGTATAGTTATTTGACAATTTCACATTTGTAGTTGTCAATTTAGTATCAAAAAAAAAAGACTTCAAAGGACATAAAACTACCGTGAGACTCACTAACAGTGAAATAAAACGTAACCACTCTCGTTTTTATATCGAGATCAGCTCGACATGCTTCGGTCCAATTCGTGATCCATCTGAAGCTACGCGCCATCGCGGCGATAGGCTGTTGCTCTTGTCGCACGACTAACAGCCGCCGACGGACGGCCGAATAGCCCAGTGGTTAGACAAACTGACTGTGAAGCTTGAGGTCCCGGGTTCGATCGGTCGGGGCAGATGTTTGTATGATGAATACGAATGTTTGCTTTCGAGTATTGGTTATCTATATATAAGTAAGTTTATCCGTTGTCTAGTACCCATAATACAGGCATTAAATTGCCTAGTTTGGGACTGGGTGATTGGTGTAAATATTGTCCAGTGTTTTTTTTTTATAACAAACATGTCGAGCTAATCTCGATATAAAAGCGTGAGTAGATTCGTTTTATTTGACTATGAGACTTTAACGGAATAAACAAAGGCATCCTTTCTTAGAAATAAGACGTTGTTGACTGTATCCTAAAAACCTCTGCCCTCTAGCCGGACGACATCCAGCGCCACATCTCGTGCCTCTCCGCGTGGCGACTGACCGCGGCCCCGCTAGACGTTCCAGGCTGCCTCGAGCTGGCGGCCACGCTTCGCCGCCATTACACTCGCTGCCTCAGCCGGGGCCTCGTCACCGCCACCGTCACGGAGTTCTGCTACGCTGATGGGTACGGCTTGCTGGCTGCCCACCATTACTTCTATGCAGGTCAGTTTGTGTCCTGTGTGGTGTCGGAATAGAACAACTATCCGTTTTTTTTGGATGTTGGAAGAGGGTTTGAATATGCTTTAGGTATGCTAGCAACCTGTCACTGTTATACCTTTTCCATCAGTTTCAAACCTAATCATGCTACAAGTGAAATAGTGTAGTACATATAACAATAATTAAATAAAACGTTTATAAGCATATAAAAGTAAGTAACCACTTTATTGTTAATCAAGTCATTCATTATTATTAACGAAATCAGTTCTATAACACATTAAATAAAAGTATTGGCCAAATTGGTTCAGGTGTTGTTGAGTTATGTGCTTACCAACAAATTTTGCGATTCATTTTTATACTATAGTTCAGCGGTCGGCAACCCGCGGCCCGCTAGCCGCTTGCGGCTCGCTACTTACTTCTTTGCGGCCCGCGAATATTTAATTTTTTATGTTGTTTTATTATTATAATATACTAGCGCTAGTGTGACCCATTTCTACAACATTTTACCGATCTGCGGTCCTTGTCAATGAAAAGGTTGTCAGCCACTGTTATATTAGATTATAATATAAGTTTACCTTGCATATGTGTGTGCAGCCTCGCAGTCGCAGAGCACGGCGCCGGTGGTGGAAGCCCTCTGCCTCCTGGAGCTGGTGCTGCACCACTCGCCGGCCAACTTCCACGTCAAGCTGCTGCTCATCTCGCTATACCACTTCCTCGGTGAGTTGCTGACATACTGGGAACTTTATACATAGACCGGGTTGTATGCATTTGCGTGATTAGCCCGTGTCGAGGATAGTTGCTTTATGTAAAAACACTTGATGATGTATAGTTTATTTTTGGAAAGGAAATTACGTCATTCGGCCTAGTTAAATCGCTAAATATAGATTGATAGTTAAATACATATTTCAGTTATTGATTGAGACGCAAGAAAATTTCTATGTTGTACTAGAAAATATTGCGTATTTAGAGAAAATCTCAGGCATTATTATGGTACATATAATCCGGCCACTAGTTATTGCAATGATTATTTCCAGTTTTACCCTTAGATTCTCGAGAAAAAATCAAATTTCGTCCGTTAAAAGTCTAACCTTAAATAAAAAGGAGAATAGAGAATCTCTATACTCCTTATCTCTGTTAGAGATGTCATAGTTTTGCTGTGGTGCGGTAGATCGAATTTAGATTTGGTTTACAGGCAACGCTCTAGCCGCTGACAGCGTGTACCAGCGGCTAGAAGTAAAGCACATCCAGCTGGTCTCGCTGGGCTGGCTGCACTGCGCGCGGCTCGGCGCCGCCGCCGCCGCCGCCAGGGCGCTGCAGCTGCTGGCCGATACCCGGGCCTTCCGTGACCATCACCATAAGGATGTAAGTAGCGCTGCAGCCGCTGGAAGTAAAGCACATCCAGCTGGTCTCGCTGGGCTGGCTGCACTGCGCGCGGCTCGGCGCCGCCGCCGCCGCCGCCAGGGCGCTGCAGCTGCTGGCCGATACCCGGGCCTTCCGGGACCACCATCATAAGGACGTGAGTTGAAAGAAGAAGAAAGAAAGACAATCTAAAAATATACAAGTCTTAAATAGATACTAACTTAACAATATACAGTGGTGGACAGATAATTAGAAACACTCCATACAATCACGTAAACAACCAACATGAACTTGTGGTAGTAGTAAAAGAAACATAAATAAGGCATAATTGATTATGCAGTAATGTAGCCACAACATTAAAATATGTATACAACGAAAAAAAAGACAACAGAATTTTATCATTTTGCTGTAAAGTTAGTTTATACATTGGTAACCTGAATTTCCGTTACTGGCCGTTTGGACACATAATTAGAAACAGGGTGACTAACATACTTTTTTCTTTTGTATAATTAAAAATAACCTTTTTATTACACTTGTGGTGGCAATTACACATCACATTTAGTTTGGCGAGTAGTAAATTGTGTTCAAAATGGGGAAAAATAAAAGTTATAAGGTGTCAACTCGCTAAGTAAATGTAAGTCCGTGTTTGGACCGAAAGAGGACATAGAAAAGAGTCGTCGACCACTTTGAATGCTATCAGATCCATTGCAAAATACATGGAACTACTGAAAACTAAATTAGAAAGACACAGGCAAGGAAAAAATTACCCAGAGAAGATTCACTTATTTGCTAAACAACACCTGTTCATAGGCTCCAATGAAATTTGAAATGAGGTTTTCACGTCATATGACCCCAGAAACGTGAAGTGAAGACTAGTAGCCAGTCGGTTAGTTGAAGTGAAACTATATAGGAGGGTTTCCCGAAAGGTACCGGTCCTGCAGAACAGTAAAGAGAGATGAAATAATTATTTGCGAAAAAATACAGCAAGTTGACAGCTCAGGAATAGACAAAAAGTTTTACTTTCAGATGAAACTAAAATCAAAATGTTTCCACCACCATGCTTAACCATACTTTTGTGTATTTATTATTGAAACCATGGTTTGGTAGACGTTTAATGTAGCGTTTTCAGTCAGAATTCACCATATTATTTTTAGTTTCATCTGAAAATCAAACTTTTTATCTCAGTATTCCTATATTGTCCACTTGCTGTATTTTTTCGCAATTAATTATCTCATCTCTATGTTGTTCTGTAGGTACGGTACCTTTCGGGAAACCCCCTCAAACAGTTTCGCTTCATCTAACTGACTGGGTACTAGTCTACACTTCACGTTTTTGGAGTCATGTCATGTGTAAACCTCATTTATAATTTAATTGGAGCCTACAAACGGGTCTTGTTCAAGAGAAGATTCGCTTACCGTACGATAAGCGAATCTTCTCTGGGCGATGTTTTCTTTGGGCGTGCCTTTCTAATTTGGTTTTCAGTAGTTCCATGTCTTTTGCAATGGTCAATGGTATGAAATACCTTCTTATGGTGCATCCTAAGTGATTGACGATTCTTTTGGATGTCCCCTTCGGTCCAAACGCGAATTTACAATTACTTAGCGAGTTGACGCCTCATAACTTTTATTTTATTCCCATTTTGAACATAATTTACTGCTGTTGTAACTGAAGTTGATGTTAATTGCCGCCAAAAGAGTAATAAAAAGGTTTTTTTTTAATTATTCAAAAGAAAAAAGTATGTTTGTGACCCTGTTTCTAATTATGTGTCCAAACAGCCAGTATCGGAAATTCAAGTTATCAATAAATAAACTCATTTTACACTAAAATTATAAAACTCTGATGTATTTTTTTTCATTGTACGCATATTTTAATGTTGTGGCTACATCGCTGCATAATTAAATATTAATTATTAGCGTTTCTTTTACTACTACCGCTAGTTCATGTTAATGTTTTCGTGATTGTATGGAGTGTTTCTAATTATCTGTCCACCACTGTACATGCAAAAATGAAATATTTCCATGCCAAATAGCGCCAAAAGGGCCGCACTCAGCGTTATTTGGCGGCAAGCCACAACGCTGGTTTTCAGTGCGACTATGTAAACTTAAAACTAAAAGGAAATTGTCTTTTAAAAAATTAGCCAGTTGCTAAAATAACATTAACATAACACAAAAAATAAATAACATTAAAAAAGGTGGGTAAGCCTAAAATAATTTAGAAAAAAAATAATTGATCAATACCCCATAACATAGTGGGGCCGGTCGTTTGAAAGACCGCGTCAGGCCCTTGCATTCTAGTACCGCTGCAGCTGCTGACCGATACTAGAGCCTTCCGCGACCATCACCATAAGGATGTAAGTAGCGCTGCAGCCGCTTACCGATTCGCGCGTCTTCCGCGACCATCACTACAATATACTGTGGGGGAAGACTCCATTTTTTTCACATTGATCATGTTGCAACGCCATCTAGTCGAACACGATTGAACTAATACGGATTATAAGGTAGTTGCATTACACTGCTACTCAATGTAAACAGCTTCATACAATTTTTGTTTGGTCTCACAATTTTGGCGCTCGCATAACGTGTATGAAATAGAAGAGAAGCAGGTAATTTTAGAGGTTTTATTTATGCAACTGAACGTCGAAATTTCGGTAGCGGCATGTAGCACACCATTTTGACAGTAGAAGTACTACAACTCGACGATAGGTGCCGTTATACAACATGAGTACATACTTGAGCACGTGCGTCGCATTGTGTGAGCGTGAGGGCAATATTACTGCACGCGTGCGACAGAGATTGTAGCGTATCGACGCTTGAATTTCTCTGTGCTCCGCGACCGGCCTTTAGTCATTAATTTTCTAACAGAATAAGAAAAATAACGGAATTACTCACGTTGTTCATACTGAGATTAGCTCGACATGTTTCGGATCAATCCGTGATCCATCATCTGGAGCGCAGCATCATTTGAGTGCGCGTCTGTCCGCTGCCGTGGCGCTTAGCTCCAGATGATGGATCACAGATTGATCCGAAACATGTCGAGCTAATCTCGGTATAAACAACGTGAGTAATTTCGTAATTTTTCACTATGAGTGAGTCTCACGGTAGTTTTATGTTTAGAATCTGTTATTGTTTTTATTCGCAGAGCGTGGAACACCTAACGTACGCCTACAAATACGGAACCTTCGAGAAGCTGGTGGAGCTGGGACGGTGGGCGCGACGTTTAGCGAGATGCGCCTGGGCAGCAAGAGCAGCGAGGGACCGGAGTCTACTAGCGCTGTTAGGGGGGCCGCCCGCGCCGCTGCACGCGCCCGCGCCGCCCCCGCGCGCCCCGCGGTAAGTACAGTATTATAATAATACCCAAGATAATTTAAACAAAAAAAACCGACTTCAAATTAGCAATATTTTAAAAGTATTCTGTTTACTGAATGTGAAATCTTGACTTAATCAACAAATTACCGAAAACGCCGCACATGTCCCTATAACATTTGAAGAGTTCCCTCGATTTCTCCAAGATGCCATCATCGGATCCTGATTTCGTGCCAATGGGACCAATTTCGAGTTATACCCCTTCGATAAAAAAAAATTGAAAATCGGTTCACGGGTCTCCGAGATTAGGGCGAATTGAGAACCTCCTCCTTTTTTTGAAGTCGGTTAAACGATATCCGAGAGTAGCCGAACTAGTAATTTATCTATATTGAACTTTATTTACAAACGCTCTGGGCAAAATTTTACTTGCTATGCACACACTTTAGTTCGGCTACTCTACGCATTTGGCGCTGGAGTGCTAGACATCTGTCATGAATCATCTGTCTGAGACTTCAATCAATAACCAATCACAAAGCAAGTGTTCAGCGCGCGAAAAAATCTCTTTAATCATTGGTAGATCGAAGTTTACCGCGCCACAAAACTGATTTATTACGCAGGTACATCTTGAAGCATTCTTTGTTTGGTAATACTGTACACAGGGGGCCACAGCACACAGGGGGGACCGCAGCCTTACCTCTTTACGAATCTAATCTTTCAGGGAAATTCCAAGCATAGCCCAATGAACGACTCTAAATTTGAGGACCAACTCTACCGTAAGTGTCCCTGTTTGGGCTCCGTAAGTCAGGACAGGCTGGACGCTTTGATTCAAAATATATCTCAGTTTAGGTACGCTCCCCCGCGAGACCTTGTGAAAGCTCTACGCCAAGCAGGTAACGATAAAAAGATACAGCAATTTTTTAACGTCTAAACACGTTCGGGAGTTTACCTTCTGTGCTGCAGCTAGGTTTAAATACATTGTTTACTCTAGCCTACCCTTTATGCCGCGTCATAAGAAACCTTCCAGCCGTACTAAACCTTAACTATTCTCCTTGAAATTTACAGTGACAACCGCGACCTGAACGTGATAGTAACCTACGACCCGCCTCAACTCAGAGACCCTGACCTGAAAGCCAAGACCTTCGAAGAGGATGTGGCCTACCTCCGCCTTAAAGATGGCCTGGTGTCGTCCATAGCTCTCTGCATAGAACTGGCGGAAGGCCGCTCAGTCGAAGAGAAAAAGGCCCATTATGAAGAGCTCTTGACCTGTGTGGACGCCTTCAGCGAAGCCATGGAGAAGTGCGCGAAGCTGTACTGCGAGAAGCGGAAGTGGAGGATATCAGAGCCGTTCCCTTGCAGGATAATTGGTGAGTGTGGGAGCTAAGGCTAGATTCTAGTCTGGTAATGACTTTAACCCCTGGAATGCCGAAGCACGGAATTCTACCTGTCAGCTGTCTAGTGCCGGATTCGTCCCTACCCATTCAACTGCCGCTAAGTTATTTCAATATAGTAGAACGCATACGTTTGATTACAGATTATAAAATTTGGAAGTGTATGTTGTGTGTTGTAGATATTTATCTACCGTCCTTCAGTATACACTTCCGGTGGTTATTCGTCATGACAACTTCATCTGCGCACACACAAAACCCTCAGTTTCCCCAAAAACGTTGCCAAACCGTAGCCAGTTTACCGACGCGGGCAAATCTACATCGGTAGAAGCGCCCGTGTAGCTCCTTGCAACATATCCATACGTCCTTGCGATCCTCCGTGCTCAACTTCGTAGGTCTACGCCAATTCTTAATAGCCAAGCGGAGCGGTGTAAAGTTTTTGTCAACTGCCTCAACATTGCGCGATGCATTATTATTATTTTTACGATACAGGGTGGCTGGAAATTGACCGTGAATATCTTAATCTGTGGTCGGGTAAACACGTCTGAAAACCCATGCAAAGTTTTGTCGTGGATTTTTCATGCAAAAAAAATCGAAAATCTGAAAATATTGCCCAATATTTTATAAATATTCCGAATTTAAGTAAACCGCGTAGCATCAGAATGTCGAACGATTGCATGTGCGTACGCTCCGACTAAACGAGACTTGCGTAGGGACGTAAGGTAGGTATAACACAGGGCGAATGACCTGAAAAGCTATAAAACATTTGTCTCCCGCAAGGTCAATGAATAATGAAAACTTTCGGGGTATATTTTACTGTTGTTTTATAGGGGCGTATATCCGACCACTGGTTAAAATGTTTGCGGTCACTTTCCGGCCACTCTACGACGTGTTTCTTCCCCAGCCTTCGTTACCTCCCCGGTGCCCTACCGGGAGCTATACTCAAGCAGCCTCCGCCTCGTAGCGGAGCTGGCGGCGGGACACACGGCGCGCGCCCACGCTTTAGCGGAGGAAACAGCCCAAGCCGTGCGGGCCGCCAGGGGGGGACTGCCCGCTATAAAGGGCGATGCGGGCTGGGAAATGCGGGAGGCGTTGGAACTGCTGTCCGACTACCTAGAGGTCAGTGATACCAGAGTGTAGGCTACATCAACTAGAGAAACAATGATGGCCACCCAGTTCCGCAAACCGTCAATTTCAACTCAAACTGTCACAGAAACTGTAAAGGGCCAATAACCCGTTTAGTCCGTTTTCATAATTAAGGTTTCGTAATTGACTACCAAAAGAGAAATATTTTTCTTGTTTCGTAGTTAATTACTAAACAAGAATTTGTTTTCCGTTTTCGTAATCGAGTATTTTTTCTTCTTTCGTAGTTAATTACGAAACTTATCCGTTTTTCTTTTTTCGTTATTAATTACCAAACAAGAATTTTACTGCACTAAGGAACTAGTGGGTACTTACTTCTTTAAAGTATAAAGAAATGACATTTGAAATCTATTCATAGTGTGACTAAGAAAAAGGAGAGTGTGATGCACTTAAATATGTACATACATATTCTCACGCCTGTATTCCCAAGAGGGGTAGGCAGAACACATGAATTCAAAAATCCAGTGCCACGTTTAGCAATATCAGGGTAACCAGATGGTTAAACGTGATATTGCAGTGACAGGTTGCTAGCCCATCGCCCACAACACACTACCTTTTCCCAGAGTCGACTCTTACGACACCCACGGGAAGAAAGGGGGAGGTGCTATTCTAACCCAGTACCACACGGGGCCAACAATTTATAAAACATAATTATTTATCACAGTACCATAGTCGGAAAATGACCGTAAATATTTCAACCAGTAGTCAGGCATATCCGTCTGAAAACCGCTGCAAAATATTTCCTTAAAAATTTTCATTATTGACCTTGTGGGAGACAATTTGTTTCATCGCTTTTTAGGTCAATACTCCCTGTGTTTTACCTAGCAAGTCCCGTTAGTCGGAGCGTACGCACATGCAATCTTTCGACATTGCAAGGCTATGCAGTTGACTTAGAGCCGGAGTACGAAAGACTGGGCAATATTTTCCGATTTTGTTTATGTTTGACATAAAAATACCGGGATAAAAACTTCACAGGAGTTATCAGACGCGTTCACTCAACCACTCGTTAAAATATTTACCGGCAATTACCGGCCCCCTGTATAAAGACAATAGTGTTACGGCAGAAGACGCAGCATTCAACTCGTAGAACCAGATACAACAGTAGCTTTTATATTTTTTTGTAACTATCTACTTACTCTTTTTCCTAAAGCAAAGGAACTCGAAATTAGTTTAAAGATTCGTAAACATCATATAGTCCACTGCCACTGTGCTATCTTAGCAGAGCTGTATACCAGTGGCGTTTGTTTAAAATAGCGATTTTCGGGCTTTGGGCAGAATAGTTCCTTCAATAGTCGCGCTCAAAGCAATGAGGGATAGTATCACCCCACATCCTAATTCTGTCATATTTGAAAAAGTTGTTTTTTTTGCTTGATAGATACTTACAAAATAATCAGATTTCGATTCAAATAACTAAAATTACCAGAGAAATAAACATGTCAGAACGAAATCATGTTGTCAGAAATGGATATAAGTTTTGTAAGAGATTTTTTAATTGATAATTTCTTTAAGATTACTCTATAACCTTTTTACATACCTATTTATCTTTCATCATAATTACGAGAAAAATATTATTTTGTTGTTAATTACGAAACTCAATTACGAAAACAATAAAATAATTCTTATTTGATACTTAATTATGAAACAGGAAAAAATATTCCTTTTTCGAAGTAAATTCATTACGAACACAGAAATAAAAATCTTTTTTCGTAGTTAATTACGAAACTCGATTACGAAAACGGAAAATAAATTCTTGTTTGGTAATTAACTACGAAACGAGAAAAATATTTCTTTATTGGTAGTCAATTACGAAACTTTAATTATGAAAACAGACTAAACGCAATAACCATAGAGGAAAAAGCCACTGCGTTACGCGCAATCTTGGGCCGGCCAATAAGAGCACAGCGAACGCCGCCATGCTTTGGCGGAATCGTCTTCGAACAAATTCAATGACATTAGTACTCTATGAGGCTACATAGACTAAGCCACAGACTATGTCTCGTTTCGTTGCAACTTTTAACATGCTTTTTAGGTACCGAGTTCGAGAAAATTGGTAAAATAGTGACAGGTTGTTAACCTTATCGCCTAAAATATATCTTTACCTACCTACTTTCCTTTGTCGCCTCTTACGGAAGAGATGGAGACATGTTATTCAAATTTCTAAACCCGACAACATACAGGGAGCGAGTTCGTTCTATATTCTATTAATTTACAAAGAAAGTTAAAATTATGCAGTCGATACGACGAAAATCGTGATGTTTATTTTAATTGTATGTTAATGTAAAAAAAAATCTTATTTAAAACTAGGTAAAATATAGAACATAACCGAAACTAATGGGCGATATCCACCAGGCTCATATAACTTCTCTTTTTTCCACAGTTCATAGGCATAATAACCTTCCTCCTCGGTGTTTGCAACGAGCTCTCCACCCCAACCAACACCAAGAAGTCCAAAAAGAAAACGAACCATTCTCCCGACGAGCTGAAAACCGCAGAACTACTGAGCCAACTCAACACGACTGTCCAAGACTCCATCACACACCTAGAGGGTGTCATCGAGGCGTGGCCAAAGTACACCTTCCACAGCACGCTAGAAGACGAACTTGAGAAGTTATCCTTAGTTTACCAGAGTCCTGTTGAAGCGAAACTCAATAACGGACTAAGTGAGGTCTTTAACGACCTGAGCAACATTCTCAAGAAGAAAACGAAGTATTTGAAGAGTTTACAGTGATGCATATCGGTTTGTGATAAGGTATTTAGTTGTGAGCGCTGGGTGTGTACTCCAAAGGGATTTGAACGCAATTATTGCATGGCTTTATGAAATCTCGTTGGATATTTAAACGCAGGAAAGGGGGCACTATTCGAATATTTTTTAGATACTCATGAATAGAATGATTCAGCACAATATTCTCAGCAGTTGTCTTTGAATATTGTGCGGAATCGCGAATAGGAAGTAACGATGGCTTAAGCGTCGAATAAACCAAATAATAATATAGCTCTTACTCTGGTGAACACAGTAAACTAAGTACTTTAAGATTTTCCTTTGTCACCGCTTAAATGTGAAAGGCTGAAACTTAACGCATTTTTTTTGTCATCAGGTCAAGGTTAAGGATTTTTTTAACTGCGGGTCGCAAATCTCAAGGATTCTCAAAGTTTATTAAAGAAAATAGGATTGTGGAAATTAACTAATATGCTATTCGAATACCACGTTTTGTAATCCTGAATCAAAGTACCGGAAGGGGTCGTGATTTTTTTTTACCTAGTTTGGGGGTCAATGAAAAAGATTGAAAACATTTTAAACTAGCTGGCCTATGTCTTTTAAATAAGTGTTTTAATCAGTTACATATCTATTTGGAGTACAATATCCTTCGCTCGTTAATAATAATTATTAGCATTATTATAAACGTGTTTTTAGCAGAGCAATGTAACTCCGACAATGTGCAAAATAAAGGGCTCAGCCACGGGCTAATGGCAAATAATTTGTAGTCAGTCGAGAATTAACGGCTAATAATCTGTAGTCAGTCGAGAACTAACGGCAATTAATCTGTAGTCAGTCGAAAACTAATGGCAAGTAAATTGTCGCCAGTGGAGACATGACCAGAGTTGAATGTTCCATTTTGTATGTGTGAGCCAAATGCTAAGGACACAAGGGGGCAGTTTTCAAACGTGCTCCAAGCAATATGTCTTATCGGAACCACTGCTAAGCTGAAATACGCATAATATTTGAAAAATCAACGATTTGGTGTTGTTAAGGTATTATCTTTTAATAAATCAGTGCCTCGGTATGAAGCTATATTCCTGATTTAAATCAGGTTGTATTATGATATGGTGTTCTTTGGTGAAATCGGGAACTTTTGTGCGTTTGAAAGATTTTAAGGCGCCTTATTTTAAGTTCTTTGTAAAAGTTACATGCACGCGTATCGGCGGCGCTGGCTGACGCCCTTACGCGTGCTTGGCGACAATAAGATATTTGACAAAATATATATGTACCTAGCTTAATGATTTGCCGTGTGATTGTTTTTAGTGCTGTTTTATTTTAATAGACGCGTGGTAAGCGAATGCCATAGTGACACAAGGACGTTATCACAAAGTTAAGTTGTATATATTTTAAAATTGACAGCGTCGTAGTAAAAAGCCACGTTTTGGTTGGAATTGTTAGTGTAATTTTCACTCAGCATTGACTTTTTGCGTGTGATACTAGGTAGGGCCTTGTTGTAGTAATTATTTGTCACATTTATCAAGAACGTGTTTAATAAGGTGAGCAAAAGCTCCCTGCGGTAAGGTTCTACTTAGTCAAACCCCGACGTTAGTGTATACCCGCTATTTGATTGTCACGATTTGTACATAAGATGAGAACGAACTATAGTATATTTCTTAACTCTGTTAATAAACTGACATTGCCTTTCACTGCAAAACTTGTTCTGGTATAATCTGACGCAATAGAATTTCCTGACTGAAAATGATTGGCTATTTTTTCTCCCACGAAAATATGTGACCATTTGTTTAAATTTCGGCCGGTGTCACAAACTTAGTTTCAGTCAGATGCTATTGGAATATGAAACGGAGTGTTGTTAAGTTATCAACTTATACAGTTTACACTGGAAAGCAAACTTGCATGTCCGTGTCGCATTACATGGCTACTGATGTAGTTAAAGGTACTCAATGAACTGCCATAATTAAGGATATTACACTTTAGGCTGGGTTCACAGCTGACCGGGATTGCTACGGATTGATGCGCATGGGTCCCGCGGGCGCCCGTAGCAACAGCCCGTACGGGTCTCCCGGACAGCTGTGAACCCAGCCTTAGGGTCAGTTCACACCGAGACGTGACGCGACGCTGCGATGCATAAAGATGCCAGTGATTTCGCGCTACGCAGCGCGGCGCCGCGCTACGTCTCGAGGCGCAGCGCGACGTACCTGAATGCTCACAATGAAATGTGAACCTTATCGTGTAGCGAATAAAGTTATTTTGAGTTGGCAGCGCTGCGCGCGCAGTACCGCTCCCGCACACCGCGCGGGTGGCAGCGTAGCGCGGTATAGCGCTACGTCTCGAGGCGCCGCGCTACGCAGCGCAACGTATTTTGAATACTCACAGTGAAATATAAACCTTATCTTGTAATAAATAAAGTATATTTTGAGTTTTTCTATTAAAAATTTTCGTGCAGCGCCGCGTCGCGTCTCGTCTCGGTGTGAACTGACCCTTAATCTTTTTAAACGTGACATTAACCCCTTAAGGGCGATTATTTGACTATCCACCAATTTATCATCTTATACTTATACTATAGACCGATAGGTACTTAAAAGATGGTAAACAATCTTGACGTGTCTTTTTATTTAAACATACACTTTATAAATCAAAATCTTTACATTTTACAATTTAGGTATGAAAAAATCATTTACTTTCATAATTGAATTGTATAGTGTAACGATTTTCATTTTTAGACTGTGTATTTCAATAAAAAGACATGTCAAGATTGTTTACCATCTTTTAAGTACCTATCGGTCTAAAGTATAGAACAGCAACACTTGCGAGTCATTTCCCACGCGGGACAGACAACCTGTCACTTCCTGACTCTCTAGTTAGACAGGTTTAGTCTATCTCGCGTCCTGTCGTGCTAAGCCTGTCTCATTTTCTACGAATCGGTTGCAGATTATCTAAGATATCTTTTTTGGACACTCGACGATGCCATTATGTTCATTTGGGAGGTTAAAACATAAGTAAATATGGTTAATTGAGCTAGCTGTGCGATGTTACACATTTTTTTACTGTGTGTGGTAGAGGACAACTGTAAGACCGAACAACAATAAGGATTATAAAATGTCAGAAGTGTAATCTCAAAAATGTACATAATTAAGAATGTTTTGATTTAACCTCGCTTGATATTTAAATGAATATTGTTTACATAAATCTTGTTTCATTTCATTTTATGATACTGGATGTTCGCAAGGAATCAACATTTTTGAACTCTAAAAAAACAATATTTGTACCTATGGGTTCTGATTCTGGCCTCCGACCACGAGTGATTGACCTATTGAACCTACAGATACACAAATGACTGAATGAACTGATTTTAAGCAAAGCCCGTTGCATATTAATACCACTAAGAGTGGTCACATTACATGTCACGTTTTGCGTGAACAGGTTCTGTAGACAACAAAATATGTATAGTTAAAAGGCGTCTAATTTTTCGTATGTAGTTTTTTTATCCACATGATATCTCAAGAATTGTGTTCAAATTTGTTGACAAACATAAAAGTTAACAAACTCCCAAGTGAATGGATTTGAGCACTTTTCGTTTTACCAACTTTTCTCTTGGATATTGGCATTTCCGGCTGATTATTTCTTCAAGCCTTGGTCGACGAAGCATCGAGTCATTTATAACTGCCACAAGTACAAAAAGTATGGTTATTAAACTTGTATTTATGTGCAATTTTATTTAGCTCCTAAGATCACTGTCACTAGTTATTTTAGGCTACTAGAACTTTCGGAAATACCACCACTTGCAAAAATAACGCGCGGGAAACTTGTCTAAAAGTTTTTTTTTTTCGCTATGAAATGGCAAAGAAATGACGTACAGTACAGTCTAACCAAAGAGAGTTGAAATTGATTGAGGGCGCCACTTCCTTTGTAAAAAGCTCTAGTGTGACCAATGCATTATGAATTTCAATTAATTTTTTGGTCGGTGTTTACGACGCTCAAACTGGGAGACAGTGAGGTGTAACAATGAACAAATTATTGGATACAAATGATTGTTATCGATTTTTGGATGAAACCATTTCCCTGTAAATTTGAGATAGTGATACATTCTTGAATTATCAGATACTTTTATCTGGGACTGAAAAATTGGCCACAAGGAAACAACATGTTTAACGTTTCTATTTACGTTGTTATATAGATCTGGTATAGAATCAAAGTACATTCAACAGCGAAAGCAACGAACAAACATGAGTGAAAAAGGTAGAGATAATTTGAAGTGCCGGCGCTGGGATTGTTCTGGTTTTTATGCTACCAACTGTACGCGTATGTGCGGTGACGCTAACACTATCATATTAAATGATAATTATTTTAAAATTAAAATGCAAGGAAACTGATATTATTTTGTGTGATTTTTTATTTATTCATCCCAAGAAAAACCTTACCCGCGACATAACTATTTAAAGTGAACTTTTTAAGCCAAAGTAAAAGACTTACAGTAACAGGTTTGCAAATGTTACCTCTGTGTACCAGGAACAAGATTTTTTTGCACCCAACATTAACCTTTTGACCGCCAAGGCGCGAAGTGAAACGCTGTGCTCCTAACGCCAAAGACGTGAGTCGGCTCTTAGATAATGCTTGTTTTTTTTTCGAATGGTGCGGTATTATTTTATTTAAATTAGGTATAAAATAACTTACACTACCTATAAATAAAGTAAACCTAGAAAAAATGTTGCAGCGTTTTATATTTCAGTTCTTTCGCAATAACTTCGACGCGCCATTTAACGTCGTGGCGTCACGGGCACTGACTTGCGATGACGTGATATGGCGTCTTTGGCGGTCAAAAGGTTAAAAACGCATTTTAGAAATGGGGTAAATCGGTAATGAAGAGGTTAGGATAGAAAACCGCAGATTTAGTGGTGAAAAATAAACAAAAAAACTTAACTTGATATTATTTATTTACAACACGAATAATGCAGTAAAATGAATCATCAGCCACAGTACAAAAATACTCATGAACACGAGGTATTCCTTTCATACGAACAGAGTGATTGGAATGTGGAGCGAACGACACAAACATACAATCTGACAATTTCTTAAATACTTATGGCGTCTACTTAAACCATCGATTTAGAACACCCTAGACGCACTCTCATCTACAAATTCAACTCACAAAAATGTCCCATCGCACTGTTTTACAAGCAAATCACTCAAAATGTACTTAAGAACACTTACATTTTCGTTATATGCAACGTTATACCGCCAAAATTAAGGTGTTATTTCGAGTGCGCCCTATTGGCGGTTATGATATTACAGAACACGCGTTACTGAGAGTACAACTGTGTTTAGGTCATTATACATAGCTCTAGTATACATTTGAAGCGATAGTGTAGTAGGGTATTTTAAATCGACGCTTATAACGCACTAACGGTTAACCGCGGGGAGTGCAAGCCTATTTTCCAGTTTTAAGAGATATTACACCTGAAGCGAGATCCCTAATCCCTAACTACAGTTATGTATTATCTGACATGTACAAAAATGCAATAAATTCGGCTTGATAGAAGCCGCAAACGGCATATTGATCCTGAAACATGTCGAGCTAATCTCTACATAAAAACGTGAGTGTTACGGTTTTTACTGCGCTCTTGTATATTACCGGGCGGCGCCCGTCCCGTCTCGGACTTTTAAAGCGCTGTTCGCGTCACTTGTTTCTCTGTGCAAAATTACTAGTAAAAAAAACCCTATGTGATTGTACGCACACCGCCAAGTATCACCGTTAACCATTAGTGCGTGAGACTACGCAATATGCAGTGGAGTTTATCCACATATATCTTTTCGGGAACTGGAAGTATATCAGGACTTGGTATAAATCACTCGTCTTACTTACAGGCTTGTATGAAAAAAGCGAATTCACTCGCGGGCCATTGCATCGTGGCATAAGGTAGCGCAGTATCAGGAATAAAAAATTAAATACACTTAATACTCTTAGTCCGATTGGATGTGGTACCTTATCTAATCGTTGAAGTGAGAACAATAACAAAAAATATCGATCAATTCAAAGAACTGTTTCCGCCAAACGGCTTGCATCGGACCGGAAATAGTTTTACAATCTTTAAATGACACTGAACCATACGTGCACACGGTGCACAGTTTTTAGGTTTATATTAAGAGCTTGACAGCCGATTCCGACTACTTAGTACGGGAAGACACGCATCACTGTCTAACTAGAAACATTAGAAAGTGACAGGTCAATCTATCTCGCGCGCGAGACGACTGAGGACCGAGGAGCCGTTTGATTGAAATAGTCCGTTACAAAAAGTTAAAGTTAACAATTAATAGAGCGTCTAGAACCGAAGAATACAACCACACAGCACGCAAAACACTTAATCGAAAAATAATACTTACAGTCAAAATTATTACAACAGATTATGCCCAGTCATCGAGACGCTTATTGTAAAATTGCCGCACAATCTGTGGTTACTTCAAAAGGCTCGCTTACAGATCGAAAAGACTCGTCATGACATGACTTCTGTAGACTTGGCATTGTAACACGCGCGGGATATTCTACCTGTCATTTTCTTACGTCTCTTAGACAGTGACAGGTATTCCATCTCGCGCGCGACTTGCCTCGCGCCTTGCCGTGCTAAGTGCCATACAATTTTATAATTCTTTTCGCTCTGCAAACAAGCTGCTAAAATTGTTCTCTTTATCACATAACTAATTTGGACACTACTTTTACCAGATTACAAAATCATCCAAATAATTCAACCGCGTCTTCATAAAATAATCAACTTTTGATAATTTTAAATACTAAAATAAAATAAATGGATCATTATGCACCAAGACGCGCGTGCGCATTTACACTATACTCTGTCGGTTTAGGTGCTTAACTAAAAGTAAACAAACTTTACGTCAGATTTGACAGGTTAAGAACGTTTTTTTTACGACCCAACTTTTTACGGATATTCAAAAAGTTTAGCAAAGAAATCTTACATAATATTTATTGATCTGATGAACGTTAGTGTTCTAATTCCGATTGTTTCTGGTATTTGGTAAATTTAGGCACCAACAAAAATTTTTTTATTGTTTCCTCCTTTGATAAACTTTTTGAATTTCCGAAAAAAGTTGGGCAATAAAAAAAGTTCTTAACCTGTCAAATCTGACATAAACTTTGTTTACTTTTAGTTAAGTACCTTAACCGACAGAGTATAAATCATAGCCTAAATTCGAAGATACACAAATAAAATATAGTGCTACACTAGGGCCAGTGCCTAAAAAAACCTAGCTCACAATCTTCCACATTAAAATTTGCAGTTAACCAAGCTTTACTGGAATATAATTGTAGTTAGTTATTAAAAGTAATATACAGTTCTAAAAGTGGTTGTTGTCTTTTGAAGCATCAATACAAAGAAGTTGCTACTGGGTGGTATTTAACACATTCACGACCAAGCCTAAAATCGAAACATCTGCGC
>BHDV01065589.1:9766-34643 GCA_005406045.1 Adoxophyes honmai
TTATTTGGCAAATGGAAATCTTCGAAACATTTTTTGGGAAGTGAAAATTTGGCAAATTTTTTTTGGTCAAACATTAGTAACCCGTTTTTTGTGCTATTGCTTTGTGATTTTGTACATGAAATGATAATAGTTTTTAAAAGATATAGTGAAAACTGAATTTTATACGCAGAGAAAAACAGAAATTTGTTACATAGCGATAAATATTTAAGCCCTCTCGTACTAAAATATCGCTATATGCCGAAAAACACACATGTCGAACGCGAACGACACGATCGAATCACTTCAAGTAATTCGCTATGTGTGCTCCGAAAGACACATAATCGGACAAATTTTTCGCATGATAATGAATATGAAACGGTCCTGCTATGTGATTAGTGACACTTAGTTATTTTTAAGGGGACATTTTGACATAAAAACTTCACAGTCATGGTTATTTTATCACATGCAGAAATAATAAAGATAGCTCCACGCTGTTTTTAGAGCATACGTATATGGACGTAAGATTCAAAACGGCATAAAAAAAAACAAAAATCTAAAAAGTGCATATAGCGACTTTTGCAGGAACAGCGACGTTTTGATGTTTTGGGAATATAAATAATTTCATTTGTTTGTTCAATGGTAGTTAAAGTGGTTCCCCTCCGTTAGCCCGAAATATTTTAGCCCGAATTTCATTTGCCCTAATTTCAGTAACCCGAAAATCACTAGCCCGAATTTTCACTTATCCTAATTAATGAATAACCCGAATTTCAGGAGTCCGAATTTTCATAATACCTATTTACTCAATACCGAATACTTACTAGCCCTAAGTATTATATAACCTACCTTTTACCAGGGGCGTAGCTACCAAGGGGCTAGGCGGGGCAGTGCCCCGGGGCCCCCAAGCTCAGGGGGCCCCCGAACCGTTTCTATCGAATTCTAGGGGGGGGGGGGTGCCACCCATGCTAGCTACGCCATAATAATCAGTTATAGGTGTGGGGCCCAATTTTTTTATTTGCCCCAGGGCCCTTGGTTACCTAGCTACGCCACTGCCTTTTACTAAACCTACATTTTATTAAACCTAATCATCAATAAATCTAAGCATTCAAACACTCCTTTAATTGCTTTTAAATTGCGGGTATTCCTAAAACAGAATGCAGAGGTAGTATAATTGTAATATTCCGCACCTGATACTTACTATTAATCTTGGTGGTTCAGGCGTTTGGCTCGCTCGTTATAGCGCTTCGCCGGCCGCTACCGCGGCACGCTCGCTACGCTCGCTCGGCTCGCGTGCTGTAGGGTCACGGTTCTACCTAACACTCCTTCTCGCTTCGCTCGTCGTCGTACCTAACCTGACCGAAATCTGACCTGATACTATGAATCTTGGTGGCTCTGGCGTTCCGCTAGCTCCTTATAGCGCTTCGCCGGCCGCTGCCGCGGCACGCTCGCTACGCTCGCTCGGCTCGCGTGCCGTAGGGTCACGGTTCTACCTAACACTCCTCCTCGCTTCGCTCGTCGTCGTACCTGACCAAAACCGGACCTGCCTTAATTTAGAACAGGTTAGGACATAGTTTTAGTATTAATTAGTACTAATAATTATTAGGTGTGGTAATTATTCGGTTATTTCAAATTAGTGTTATTGAAAATTAGTACTAATGATCATTAGGGTTTCGGATTATTAGGTCTAACAACCAATTCGGGGTGTAAAGATTAGGTGATATGACTTTCGGGCTAATGAAAATTCTAGCTAACGTTGGTAGGTGTAATGATATTCGGACTTGTGAAATTAGGTCTAGTGGGGGGGTACCAGTTAAAGTGTATGGGGAGAAAATGGTTCCAAAGAGTGAGAAACCAATGAACAATTGTGTCAATACAAGTATATAATCAAATACATACATCACGCCTGTATTCCCAAATGGGGTAGATATGTAGCATCCCGTGTGGTGCCGGGTTAGAATAGCACCTCCCCCTTTCTTCCCGTGGGTGTCGTAAGAGTCGACTCTGGGAAAGGGTTAGTGTATTGTGGGCGAAAATTGTGGACTTGAAAATTTTCCATTAAAATTTACCATAAACGATATAAACTTATTATTATCTGATAGACAATATAGTCTACTGAGGAATAACGGTGTAACATGAATCAAATTATTGGTTTTTATTATACAAATATCATTTTACATAATTTCAAAATTGAACCATTACTTTATTTTTTTTCTCATTGATTTTAATGTAATTACAAATAAAACAATTTTATTGTAAATTTACAGAATATGTTTAGTCTAACCATATTTTTTTCATGGCTAAATATGAGTTAATTTATTTTTCACGATTTTTTAAACTTTGGTCCAAAACCACTAAGGTCAGGTGGGGGAAGAGAAATTCAGGGGCAGGGCAGCGGTAAGAGGGCACTACAGACTAACTCGTACGAGTTATGGTCTGTGGTGCCTATTACCCCTGCCCTGCCCCTGAATTTCTCTTCCCCCACCTGACCTTATATTACGTTCGTAAATAATGTTTACGCCCTCTTAAACATGAAGTTTGAATTTGAAGCTCCTCACAGTGTGTGATATTTGTGGTTACTACAGTGAGCGAAAGCAATTGCAAGCACACATTTTGTTGCTCAACAGTAGCTTTCAAACTAAGGATGAGAGAACGATTCTTTGCGGTTCATTTGCCGAAAACAGCCTCGCGGCAAAGTTAGCCAGTTTATGGCAAAGTTAGCCATTTTATGGCAAAGTTAGCCAGTTTCCGTATTGCGATGAAAATAAGAAACTGACCAGAACAGGCTTCAATTAGGGGAGAGCCCCTTTTTCCCCGCAATTACTTCATTTCCAATTTAATTTGGACTGACGGCCGAGTAGGGGGACGAGCTGAGGATAAACGTAATAAATGAGTTTTTTTTTATAAATTCCGGTCAAGTGTAAGGGTTTTTTAAGGCCAGAGTTTTATTGTATGTATTGCTGTTTATATTGGTTGTGGATTTAATCGCCATGAATTTAATTTCCAAGAATTAACTAGCAATTAATTCTATTGCAATTCATTCCAGTGCGGTTAATTACTTTGCAATTAATTCAATTACAAATAATGATATTACATTATATTCTATTGCAATTCATTTTAGCGCAGTTAATTCAATAACAATTAATGAAATTGCAAATAATTATTTTTGTTGTTAATTCAATTGCAAATAAGTATGTTCCTAATAATGCCGAAACTTGGTCTCTGAGGCTACAGGATCGACGCAAAATTGACGCCCTAGAAATGTGGTGCTGGAGACGCCTCCTAATGATTCCCTGGACGGCGTTTCGCACAAACGTTTCTATTCTTAAAGAACTGGACATTAAAGAGCGACTTTCATCAACTGTGCAACTGCGAATAATTAAGTTTTTTGGTCACATCTTAAGGAATGAGAACTCCATGGAGAGGCTGGTGGTTCAGGACCAGGTGGAAGGCAAAAGAACCTGAGACCGATCACCGACTCGTTGGACCGACTCTATTAAAAACTCAGTAGACTCAGTAGTCCACCTTGGTCCAGTGTACTCGTGATGCTTCTAACCGGCAGAAGTGGAAGCAAATTGCTAAAAGAGCAATCACCAGAAAAGAAGATCCACCTAACACCGCTCCATGTACCTCGTCTGCGCAACCACGACTACTCTGACAAGAGTGAATGACTAAGAAGATTAATTCCATTGCAATTAATGCCATTGCAACGGGTTCAATGTACTGAAATCTGTCCCTTTAATTATGGATCGACAGGAGTAGTATATTTTATGGTTCTCCATTGGAAGGAATAAAGTTTTTTAGACTAATATTGTTTCGCATAACACCTTTCGCCGAAATTGTTATTTGCATAATCATCATTACGCATATTTTTAACGCATAACATTAAAAAGCATAAATACAAGAAGCATAACTACTGTCATCAAGACTAATATCTAAAAGCATAAGCACAAATAGGCATAATAATCAAATGGCATCATGTCAATTATGCATAACAGTATTATGCCAAAAAATAGTAAAGTTTTGTACCAATGGCTCGTAGTAATATTATTGCTATTCATACGAATGCTATAACAATAATAATAACGTCATTTATTTCAGATAAAATATGCATGCATGCTTACGTATTATTTAGGAACTAAACCGATACAGGTATAGGTTAAGGTATACTTTAGGTGACAAGCTAGCCAGCCACCTGTCACTATTGTACCTGCCACCTCAAAACCAAAAAAATATATATGCTAGAAGTGGCCACAAATACGTGAAATAGTCATCGTTTTGTCTATGTAGCGTTTTGTGTGCTCTGCCTGCCCCGATTGGGAATACAGGCGTGATTGTATGTATGTATGTAAACCGATGTCGATGGTGGTCCGCGAACCATTCCGCGATGCTTAGGCGCTTCGCGCCTGGATTTCATACTAACCTAACCTAACCTAATGATAGTAAATACATGGTAACAACAAAACTGAATTTTAAAATTATGCATAGTGACATTTATACCAAATAATTATTAGCCCAAACAATAGTATGCGTAATGTGTATTCGGCGAATACAAATTAGTCCAAATTAAATTATGCTATTAGCGTAGTATGCCAAAAAAGTATTAGGCCAAAGTATTATTATGCCAAAGTATTGTTATGCCAAAATAAATTATGCCAAACCAATTATGCGAAACAATAATAGTCTAAATAAAATTATGCATTCCAAGGGGATCCCATATTTTATATACAGGGTAGCCCATCTAAAACGGTCAGTATGGGGAAGTCCGAAACTATACGAGATACGAAGATCTCTTCTTAGGAACCATGACATCGATTTTGATAAAAAGAAAAACTGCATTCATACATTAAAAAAAAATGTGTACTCAGTCCGAGAATCGAACCCGGTAGTTTTGAAAAAAAAAACACTGTTTCTTTTTAGATATCGATTGTGTGGGTCTTAAGCAGTAAATTATGTGTGTGTATAACTTGATTTCTAAAATTAATAAAATTCATTGTTTTTACATGCTTTGATTTTATTTTAGTAGGTGTCCGAAGTGACCACTGCCTTTTTCAATACCTACTACGTTTGTAACTGTGATCACTCTGAACACCTACTAAAATAAATTAAAGCGTGTAAAAACAATGCATTTTATTCATTTTAGAAATCATGTTTCTTGCACATATTTACTGTTTAAGATCTACACAATCGATATCTAAATAGAAATAGAAAAAGTTTTTTTTTTTCAAAACAACCGGGTTCGATTCCCGGACTGAACAGGTACACTTTTTTTTATAAATGTATGAATGCAGTTTTTCTTTTTATTAAAATCGATGTCATGGTTCCTAAGAAGAGATCTTCGTATCTCGTATAGTTTCGGACTTCCCCATAGGTACTGACCGTTTTAGATGGGCCACCCTGTATACTGTCAAACCAATCGATTCCTGACCCACCGTAGAACGTTGTCATAATAAACGTTAATTGTTTGTATGTTTTCCTTTGTCGAGCATGCAATGTCACTACAACGTTCACTGGAAATAAGTTCTATGTTTAGTCAGGAATCAAATTGGTTGGATAGTATGTACCTATAATAAAATAATAGTACGATTGCTTGTCTGTCTTTCTGTCAATGAGTCTCGCAACATACCCGCGGGCTAACGAGTTGTGAACAAGCCGACTCACGGTGGATGTGCATGCTTGTATCGATCACTAATTGATCCTTAGTTAATAAGCAGATATGAGCACGGCATCTAATAATTAATAATCAGTTTATTAATTAATACTTAACTGGGGAAGTTAGAGTAAGAGGAAAAGTACACACATACATACAATCTCGCCTGTATTCCCGAATAGGATAGGCAGAGCAGGAAACATGACAGGCAAAACCAAGTTTTTAACGGCTTCGCGCTTCGCAGCCACTTCTAGCTTAATTTTGGATTAATTTGAAAACGGATGGAAGAGTTATAATAGTGACAGGTTGCTAGCCTGTCGACTAAAACATGCCTACATAAATCTACTAGCTTTTGCCCGCGGCTCCGCTCGCGTTAAATTCGGGGTATCACAGAAGAAATGGCACACATACCAATTTTATAGCTTTCTACATTGAAAACTTCCACTCCTCACTTTAGGGAAATGGGGGGTTTTGAACAGACAAAATGTAGCCTATGTCACTCTTCATGCCCTAAACTATCTCTACCTAAAAAAACACGTCAATCCATCGCTCCGTTTAGCCGTGAAAGACGGACAAACAAACAAACAAACACACTTTCACATTTATATATTGGTACGGATTTCCTTAGTCGCCTCTTACGATATCCACGGAAAAAATCATGTATGTATATGTAGGTATGTTCTACTACAATAAGAATAGATATTAACTTTATTCATGGCTAATTTTTAAATGTATTTAAAAAAATATTTATCTGCTGCGAATACCGAGTTTGGATGAATCTCGGTTCAAAGAGATTAAATAAAAAGATTTCATTTGGATCTTGAAGGTTTGGATGGTTGTGCTTTTGATGCAAGCAGGAAGCAGAAGCCTTTTATCTAAAAATAGGCAGATCATGGCGTAGACGTAATAACGTAAAATACGCTTTAATGTAGGTATTTAATCAAAACGTTGGTGGTAATTAAATTATTTGTGATAATGAAAAGTCCTATTGAAGCAGCTTAGAGCCAATCTTCAGTTTCTAATTTTAGATAAGTAAATTTCATTGCGATTTGCTTGTAATGTTTTAATTATTCAGTCTCAAATGTCAGTGACAAAAAAACTGTTTGCTGACTCAGACTGAGTACGGTAAATACAAAGTTTTCCGCTATAAATAATACGTTGAAAAACATTCACACTACATCTGTTAGCTAAATAACTCCAACCCCTTCTGCAGTTGGTGAAAAAATAATACAAAACGATGGAATGAAAGACAGTCCGATCGATCTGAACTTTCTATCACTTTCCCAACTCTCAAAATCAGTAACAACCATCGACACACAAAGTAATAGATGCGCCATCTCTCCAACATAACGGAGTAATGTCGAGTCGAGTGATTGGGTGCATCCATAAACACTCCTAACATTTCACAAGTCAAATCAACATCTGCATGTCCTAGTGGTTTCCCGGAGCCAAATTGGGGCAGATGTTTGATGATGAAGGTAAAAGGAACATAATATAAGTGGGTACATGATCATACGTTTTCTAGTATCCATGTGGTACAGACTATGACAGACTGTGGTATACCTAGAATGAGAGTAGGATTCGTTACAAAAATTTTATATGATATCCATTTATTTATTTTGGATTTACCAAAGAGTGTACCGGTCTAGGCCAAGTATTAAATTGCTTTATTTTCTAATGACAACAAACAGATGAAAAAGAGGCACTATGATTGTCGAAAACCGCACATAATTACCACAAGAAATCCGTGATGGCTACAGGCAAACAAAACACTCCTACTTTCGCACCGAGCGTTACCAATTCCGGTGAGTCGCTCTCCGTCAGAAGAAGCAGTAAAGTGGCCACTTCTGTTACTTTAAACATCAATGGCAACAATACAAGAAAGCAAATAAAACTCCAAATAGAGCAATTCATAACGATACTTGAAATATGGCCCCATTTGGCGCAGCTTCTGCTTTGTTTTGATACTGCCATTTTTTAAATAAGCTCCCAGTTACTGTTCGCCTTTTTTACGCTACGATACAGAGGGTGATAAGTTTTTGCCAGCTTCTTTGAAGGACTTTTGAATGGTGTTGAAAAAGTGTTTTTCTGGCTGTTGAATGATCCCACCCTGCTTTGTACGTTTGTACTGGGCACAGGCCTCCCAAGAAGAGAGGGTGAAGATTACAGTTCCCGTGCAGGGCCAGAGCGGACACAGGCCTCTTCGCAGGACAAGAGGGTATAGATTACAGTTCTCCTACGTGCATCCAGTGTGGTTTGGTAACTTTGCGACGTGCAGAATTCACCGCTCGGCTCGTTACCCTAACCGTGCTATTCTACTAATTCATTTTATTACACAGAGGTCCTATAAGTAACTGTTATCACCAGTACTTCAATTTCCTTCCACGGAAGAAATGGAGAGGATTTGGTGTCGGGTTTAAGGTCTTCGCTCATTACAACAACTCAACGCCGACTCGACTTTATGCCTAATATTGAAATTTAAGCCCTATGTCATATGTTGTAGGTTGAATTTTAAAAAAATGATACTTTGACAACTCGTCGTACACTACTTTAATATCATTTTTTGAAATTAACCTACAACATTATGACATAGGGCTTAAATTTCAATATTAGGCATAAAGTCGAGTCGGCTTTGGGTTGTTGTAATGAGCGAAGACCTTTAGAATAACACGTTTCCATGATGTTTTCCGTGGATGTCATAATAGGCGTATAAGGAAAAAGGATTAGGCATCCTTTAGGTGACAGACTACAGTCACTATAATACCAACTTAAAGTCTAAAACTATGCTAGAAGTGGCCACGAAACATGAAATAGTCATGGTTTTGTCTACGTAGCGTTTTGTATGGTCTGCCTACTCAATTTTGAAATACATGCGGGATGTATGTATGTATCATACAGAAAATAACTATACACGGCGATAAAACACGTCTCGCGCTTGACCGTTTTTCTCAATTTATTTCACTTCGCAAACATGAGTTGTTTTAACGCAAACTGTTTGCTTTCCGCATACACTGACGTGTAAATACAATTTAAAGTGTTATAGTTTTACTAGCTTGTGATATTTTTGAATGAAAATAAAATTTCTGTGTGGCGGAGCGCAGTTTCAGTGTCATGAGAATTTTAACTTAATTTTCATTACAATAAGACTTATTATCGCATGAGAAACACCAACGAGGCGCGCGGAAGCCCGCGGATCCGCGGGAATTCCGGCGAATTCCATAAACAAAGCCGTCCGACTGCGCGAGACGTCGCGGGTATACCCGAGGATGCTCGAGCAGTCGCGAGCGGCCACTGGCAATATCCCCCCCAGAGATCATGACTTCCCGCGCATTCCAGCGACTTCTCGAGAAGTCGCGGGAATCCTCGCGGCTTCTCTACCGAGCAGGTCGCTGCGCTTCGTCGCCCTTCGCCGCTCTTCTGGTGTGAATTGAGCCTTAGAATAACATTTCTTCGATTATGTTGCGGATGTCGTAAGAGCTTAGGTGACTAAAGAAATAGGTATAGACGACAGGCTTTCCGCCCGCGGCTTCGCCCGCGTGGAACTCGATTAAATTGCGGTGTAAAGCACAACTATAAGAAAACTTCTCGTTTCAAACGCCACACACCGCCATCGATCTATCATCGATCGATATCGATCTATCAAGCAAACTATATTTTTGTTTTCCCTCGGGAACATCAATTTTTCCGGGACAAAAAGTAGCCTATTACCTATTTAATCCGGACTACTATCTTTACGTCTGCAAAATTTCAAAGCAATCGGTTCAGTAGTTACGGCGTGAAAGCGGAACAAACAAACAAACTCACTTTCTGACTTTTTTTTAAATCTTTATTAAGGATTTGGTCAAGTTTGACCGTGCCAGCCACGTAAAAAAACAATTAAAATATAAAAACACTTTCTGACTTATATTATTAGTAAGGATTCATCTGTTTATTAAACCTAATGTTTTCCTAAAAGTGGCTGCGTAAAGATGTGTGTCCTTTCTCTATGTAACGTTTCAAGCACTCTGCCTATCTCATTAGAATCTACAGTCGTTAAGTTTGCATATTTCAATAGCCAATTGACTAGGTAACGGAATAATCTAAGCACAGACTTATCCTTACTAATATTATAAGTCAGAAAGTGAGTTTATTTGTTTGTATGTTTGTTTGTTTGTTCCGCTTTCACGCCATAACTACTGAACCGATTGCTTTGAAATTTTGCAAACATAAAGATAGAAGTCCGGATTAAATAGTAGGGTACTTTTTATCCCGGAAAAAATTGATGTTGCCGAGGGAAAACAAAAATATAGTTTGCTTGATATATCGATATCAATCGATGATATAGATCGATATCGATCGATGGATGACAGATCGATGGCGCTATGTTTCGTTTGAAACGAGAAGTTTTCTTATAGTTGTGCTTTATACCGCAATATAACCGAGTTCTAAGCGGGCGAAGCCGCCGGCGGAAAGCTAGTATCTAAATAGATGACTTAAGTGTATGTATTTTGCGTGCCAAAAGGGAGCCAAAAGAGAGAGCAATGCGCTTCCTTTGACGCGATTTAATTTAGTTTTATACCACTTAGATTAGGTTTAACAGCCTAGAGACAGGACAACTTGAATAAGGCGTCACCTTCGAATCGGTTTCACTCGGACTGTCAATTCCCATTACCAAAGCGCTCATGAGACCTTACAGTGGAGAAAAAGTGGCACGTTTGGTTTTCATACAAATGCAGGAACTCGCGTATCAATTTCGATATAAGTCTGTGATTCTAATCCTTTGTATCACACGAACGATACGAATTCGGGTTTAGAATTGGAAATTTTGGAATTCACACATCGCCCGCCAAACAAAGGCAAAACAAGCACGTATCGTTCCAGGGGTCGTCAACTATTCCGCACTTAGGGAACTAAGTTACGCGCCCCTGATCGGGAATCGATATGGGAATCTAAGTGCTGAGCGTTATGTCACAAAACGTATTGCTACAGAAGTCAAAGTACATGTACAAATGTACATACATACATACAGTCACGCCTTATTCTCACAGGGGTAGACAGAGACCACTTGGTTCCACTTGCTACGATCCTGACATACCCCTTTTGCTTCATCCACATTTATTAGTCTCTTCACATGTTCGTCGGTTTCGGATACTCTTGACCTGACAAGTACCCTTAGTGTAATCAGTTTTTTTCCTGTCACAACCCTTGGGTTGCCAGGTATGAACAGGTAAATCGATACTAGTAATTTACACCGATCTGCTAAAAATAGGCAACCTAACTTTTGCATATACCTACTACGGGCTGCATACTTTCGATTGGTATAAAATTTATCCATTAACCAAATATAGTTTTTTTTTATCCTGGATTGAAATTTGCTAGGCAACCCATATGCAATATATTCTTTGATATATTAAATTACATAAAAATGTGTTTGATCCATTAACCAGCTCGGTGAAGGTCGTTCGGGATCCTCTACTATAACTTCTGCACCTATAATGTTTTGTGATTCTGCTTTGATGAAAATGGTGTGGTTTAGAGATATGAAACGATGATAGCCCATGCATTCAATTATAAGTGGATGCAATAACAATGTACGAAGAATTTGAGGAAACTGAGCAGATAATTGCAACCTGTAGTGTGATCTACATACACAAAGCCATCATCGTATATTTGTTTTGTTTTATTAGCCCTGAAATTGACAATGGTAGCTACAGTGTACACTCGCACAAAAATTATTTCGATATAAAATAAAACTGAAGCAAAGAATGACAAAAATCGGTACCTAACATTTTTTTTTAATTTGAAAAAAAAGCACAATAAAGGTGAAATCAGACGGTTCATTTTTCTTTCATTTTCGCCTTTCATTCGGTACTATTCACTCGAAATGACACGTCTGAACACGGAATGAAACAAACTGTCGAATGAATTCACTAGAAAACTGAAGCAATCACTCGGATGAACGTTCATCCGAATGAACCGTCTGATTGGGCCTTTACCAACGCTTGGGTACCCACCTAAAATAAAAAAAATCTTAAGTAAGTGACAAATTTCACCTCCTTTTTTACCATTGGTTGTTAATTTTCCTAAGGCCCGGTTCTCCAACTATTTGCTCATGAAACCCTTTAAAAAGTTACGTTTAACCCTTTAACCCGTTAAACCCTTTAAAAGTTAGGTTCGGTGGACCCCCATCAATATCAGAATATTTTAAGTTCAAAAGTATTATAGTGACAGATTGCTAGCCCGTATAAACTCTATCCTATCCTTAGTCGCCTTGAATGACATCCTCGGAAGAAACGGAGAGGAGCTATTCTAAACCCGACATCTCACGGCAAACACGGTAAGATAAGTTGCTTCCGTGTATCATAAAAGTAGTTCAGTTGATATAATAACTGATCCTTAAACTTTTAAAACATCCCAATAAATCTTGTTTAACTGGCAATAAAATGAAGTTTAAAATCCCATGTAGCAGTTAACTGCAGTTTGTTTAAACTCAATCCAAAGTTCAGCTGCGAACGGTTCGACGAATTGGTTATTTCTTGGTACTGTAAATGTCATGGCGAAATGTTTCAAGAATTATATTAACCTTTGCGTTCTCGTAATGGCTCGAGTTTACAGCCGTCATCGTCATCATCATCACTACAGTTATAGTATTAAACAGAGCTGAACCCTAAGGCTCAATTCACACCAGAAGAGCGGCGAAAGGCGGCGAAGCGCAGTGACCCGCTCCGTGGAGAATGCGCGAGGATTCCTGCGACTGCTCGAGAAGCCGCTGGAATGCGTAGGAAGTCGCTGGAATTTACGTATTGACATATTGACAGCGGCCGTCGCGACTACTCGAGCATCCTCGGGCATTCCCGCGACAGCTCGCGCAGTCGCACGGCTTTGTTTATGGAATGCGCTGGAATTCCCGCGGATCTGCGGGCATCCGTGCGCATCGTTAGAGTTTTTCATGCGATAATAAGTCTTATTGTAATGAAAATAAAGTTGAAAATAAAATGAAAATTTCTGACACTGAAACTGCGCTCCGCTACGCCGCCCATCGCCGCTCTTCTGGTGTGAATTGAGCCTTAGTGTAATGAAAACGATCATGCAGTCGTCAGGGGCGTAGCTACCGCCGTATCTGCCGTATCAATTATACGGAGCCCCCGGGGGTCACGTGTTAATGAAAAAAAAATTCTTTCCTTCATGAAAAATCTTCATTAAGGGCCCCAATTTTTTTTATACGGGGCCCCGCCAATGCACGCTACGCCACTGGCAGTCGTTTACGAATTCGTTTGCTAGTAATCGCGGAATTGTATGGAAACGTCTCGACCGCGGTAGTTGTGCAAACGTTCCGCTGGCGGCGCTGTCACCGTTTCCATACAATTTTGCTATAACTCGCAAACGAATTCGTTAACGACTGCATGATCGATTTGATAACACTAGACATACTGCTCTTATGTCACGGAAGAAATGGAGAGGTGTTATTCTATCCCGACACCACACAGGGTAATAATGAATAGGATAATTATGTATGTTTGTAAAAGAGGTTTAAAACACCCACAAAAGGAAAGATGTAATTCTAAATATGACACCACACGGGACATCCTCTTAACCTATACATATAATACCATCCGGGTTTCTAAAAAAAAAGGAATCGCACCTCATTCTTTATTTAAGGACAATCCTTTCCGAGTTGATTTATTAAGGCGTGGCGCAAGGACTGCGAACTAATTTCCTCTACGCCAGCCTTATGATATCGGCGGTAATTCAGAGCCAAGACAAGATGGCTGGCGTAATACAAGATGGAGGATTGTTTGTAAACAGAAATGCGAATAATACGTTTTTTTTTCTATTAGATCGCAATGCTGGGCAAAGGCCTCCCCTTTCTTCTGCCACTAAAACGTTATAGGTGAAAAACTAAAGTACCTGTTGCGTGAAGTTGTGCACAGTTTGCAATGAACGACGCAAAACGAAGACAATGACTTGATACTGACATACATACATATACATACATTTTCTCACGCCTGTATGGGAAAGAGGGGTAAGCAGAGCATATGAATTAAAAAAAAATCCAGTGTCACATTTAGCAATTTCAGGGTATCCAGATAGTCAAACGTGATATTGCAGTGACAGGTTGCTAGCCCATCGCCCACAATAATACACTAACCCTTTCCCAGAATCGACTCTTACGACACCCACGGGAAGAAAGGGAGAGGTGCTATTCTAACCCGGCACCACACGGGGAACACCCACGGGAAGAAAGGGGGATACTGGGATTGATACTGACACCTATTATTTATGTCTTATCGTGACTGTCGTTTCAATCATAAGACGCCCAAAATATTTACCCACTTAAGTTTTTCGCCTGTACCTAAATACTTCTGTGTGATGTTTGGTATAAAATGGCTGTAAGTTACATCATGCTTGTGTTCCCAAAGTGTAGGTAGAGCACTCAAAACGCAAACAAAACTGCGATTGTTTTTTGCTTCGTAGCCACTTATGTATATTTTTTGGTTTTAGGAAGGGGAAGGCTTTTTTAGAAAATATATATCTCCATCTCCATCTTCCGTGAATGTCGTTAGATGCATTTAAGGAAATTTGTTTAGGTATGCCATAATCGTCAGGCTACCAACTTGTCACTATACCTTCTCCATCTATATTTTAAACCTAAAATTATGCTAGAAGTAGACACAAAACTTGAAATAGTCATAGTTTTATCCATGCCACTTGTCATGTGCTCTATTTGTGTATGGGTGTAAACACAATAATTTTAAACAAAAAAAAACCGACTTCAAATTAGCAATATTTTGAAAGTATTCTGTTTACGGAATGTAAAACCTTGACTTCATCAACAAATTACCGAAAACGCCGTACATCTCCATATAAAATTTGAAGAGTTCCCTCGATTTCTCCAAGATTCCATCATCAGATCCTAGTTTCGTGCCAATGAGACCAATTTCGAGTTATACCCTTTCGATTAAAAAAAAAAAAAAAATCGGTCCACGGCTCTCCGAGATATCGAGTAACATTATTACACACAAAAAAAAAATAAAAAAAAAATTAGGTCGAATTGAGAACCTCCTCCTTTTTTTGAAGTCGGTTAAAAATAAGTAAAGAAATGGTTACCATCGCTTAAACCCATCCACGTCCTATCGCTGACAGGTCACGTGTCCCGCTGACAGCGGCAGTGCCAGTGTGAATTAGACGTTATGACACGCAGCAATAAAACTTGATTTGGTACGTGCGCAGCTTCTGAAGGTACGATTCAGGTAACAGGCAACTGTCGTAAGTTATTTAGTTTGAGATGTTTAGTAAGGTTTACTTTTTAGTTTAATAAATAGGTTTGTTTTGATCAGACTTTAGTGTAAATCGTACAAACACACACTATCCGGTCTTTGTCGTATACCCTCTGTGGTGTGCCCGTGTGTGTCCCCCTTTCTTCCCGTGGGTGTCGTAAGAGGCGACTCTGGGAAAGGGTTAGTGTATTGGAGGCGATGGGCTAGCAACCTGTCACTACAATATCATGTTTTAACGTCTGATTACCCTGAAATTGCTAAACGTTGCACTGGATTTTTGAATTCATGTGCTCTGTCTACCTCTCTGGGCGTATGTGTGTGTGTATTGATCCTCTTTCCTACCTCTTTCATCTGATTATTAATCTTAAAATTATGCTTAAAGTGGATACGATACGTGAAATGTTCTTGGTTTGTCTATATAATGTGTTGTGTGCTCTGTCTACTCCTTTTGGGGATACATGCGTGATTTTATGAATACATAGGTAAGTATACTATAGAACAATATCCGTATTAACAGGTATTTCTCCAAAATAATGAGGATGCCAAGGTAGCGCTATTTAGTCTCACTTTCATTAGATGACGCTGCTGAAAGATCTCATTGTCATACTTTTGCTTAGAAACCTGGACTCCTCTTAGAGCGTCTAGCAAAGACAGACGTTCTTGGTTAATATTTAGTTAATTTGTTTTAAGAAAACAGTTAATTATCATTAGCAAGGTTCAACCGTCATGATTGGTCGTTTTAAAATTTTCGACATCCTCATTGGTCAAGGGTTAATTGATCTTTCTGAACGTTAATTGACTATACTATACCTCACGAAAACAAGGTAACGGGGAAAACAAAAAATGCAGTTTTCAAACTTGTCTACATTTGTTTTATCAAAAAGTTTTGGTACAATGTTAAATTACTATTTGGTAGTTAGTTAGACTGTCACCAATGAATTAAGTTGAATAATGTGTCACAAAAGGGTCGTGCAAAAATCAAAAAAATACCACTTTGAGTGAGAAGGCTATTCAACACCACTTTTGCTATTTATTATGACGAATATAAAATAATTTGTAAAATTGTAAAAGCCTAAAATTTCTACATCCAATTCCAACTAAAACTTAAATTTCACTTATTATATAGTATCCATATACCTAATGTGTGAACAGGTAGATATTTCGAGAGTGTCAAATGTCGTAGACTTTTTGTCTTTGTCATTTGTATGGAATTACATGACAGAGAGAACGCTATTTTAAGTTGTTTCCGTGAATGAGGTATAGTCTCCAGTATTATTGATTGGCCGTTTGTCAAGTTTCGTTGAAAGCCTATGATTAGGTACCTAATGGCACTTCATGGGAAGCCATTTCTGATGCAAAAGGCTGGTAGAAATGATGTCGTTTCTCACAATTATGCGGTCGATACGTCAGAAGAATGAATTTATTTGTGAGTCTTCTGTTATAGAGAAATACATGCTCTCATGTCTTTTTATCGAGGTTAGCTCGACGTGTTATGGGCCAATTTGTGAGCCATCATCGGTAACGCCCAACAGCGGCTGTTGTTAGATGAGCATTCTAACCGCAGCCGGTGTGAAGTGTTGCTTCTGATGATGGATCACGAATAGGCCCGAAACATGGATATGTTTACTCGGTTTGTTATCGGTTATGATAGCTTGGTAGCTAATCTCGATAGAAGTGAGTTTCACCGTAGTTTTAACATAAATCTTCACGCCTGTATTCCCAAAGAGGGTAGGCAGAGCACACAAAACGCAACGTAAACAATACCATGATTATTTCACGTTTCCTGGTAACACCTAGCATATGTTTTAGATTTTTAATTGGCGAGTATAAAATTAATACGTTCCTAGCCTATCGCCAAAAATTTACTTACATACAAACATACAATCACGCTGTAATCCCAAATGGGGTAGGCAGAGCACACAAAACGCTACCTAGACAAAATTATGACTATTTGACGCTTTGTGGCCACTTTTAGCATATATTTTTTGGTTGTAAGGTGGTAAATACAAAAGTGACAGGTTGCTAGCCTATGGCCTAAAATATACCTTAACCTATGGTCCTTTATAAATGTACTTACCTTAACCTATTTCCTTAGTAGCCTAACGACATCCACGGAAGAAATGGAAAGGTATTATTCTAAACCCGACACCCCACGGCATACGACAGAAAATCACAACACCGATAGATGTAAAAATAAAACATTTTTTAAGCCTCAACACGCCTGGCTTAGGTCCAAAAATAACAGCAAACGTTTAAAAAAACAGTGACAAAGCCTACCTTTTCAAATACACAGATTAAAAAAAAACTGAAGTTATTAAGATATCGAAAGCGCCACTGTGTTCCATCGATTTTGGATTAAACATCGACAGCGGTAACTCCAAAGTTGCAAAAAACCAGCCAGACCTTTATGGACTCTGAAATAAGGTACATTTTGGCTTGTGCCTTCAAAGAATGAAGTTCCTAGGTTTCTTTTGTTATCGCTAAAGATATTTTGGAGGAGTTTATGGCATAGATAAGTTGATTGGTGAAAAAAATGACGGACCTTTTCTTAGATTTGAGTGAAGAAATTTGATACTTTATATTGTTAAGCTTAGGGATTTTACGTGATGTTGATAATCCTAGATCACTAGCAGAGGAATTACTATACGGGATATTAGATTTGTATTTGTGAAAATAAAAATAAAATCTTGAGAAATATGGATAAATCAGGTTACTTAAGTCGATATTCCGTAGCACTTCATCTTGGTGGCGTTTGGCAGCTGCTGCCGCAGCTTCTAGGTGGGCTCCAGATTGGCCCGAAACATGTCGAGCTAAACTCGGTTTAAGGTATTAGTTATCCATAATAGTGACAGGTTGCTAGCCTGTCGCTTAAAATATACCTTAACCTATTTCCTTAGTCGCCTCTAACGACACATCGACGGAAGAAATAGAGTGTTGTTACACAGACTGACGTCTATGGCCTTAAGCATACACTGATCTATTTCCTTAATCGTTCTTTACGACATCCACGGAAGAAGTCAAAGAGTCTAAATCCTTTACCAAAATGGCAACGGGGATTATTTTCTGTTATTATAAACCTATCATCCGTATGTTTATTCGTATTAACAAGACCAACATAAAAATACTCTAAAATTACTCTCTCGCTGTACATGTTTACATTTTCGTATATTTCCATACCTAAAACCTTTCCATTTTTAATGAAAACATTACTTAAAGCGGGACTAAGGTCCTAAGTATACAAGTACCACAAACATTGTATAAAGATGTAGACATTTTTGGAGCAATGTCAACAACTAAATTAATTAGAGGCCCGACATTTTATACTAGGAGCTAGAGGAAGATTTTAGTTTTTTAGGGTTCCGTACCCAAAGGGTAAAACGGGACCTTATTAGTGAGACTTCACTGTCTGTCTGTCCGTCTGTCACCAGGCTGTATCTCACGAACCGTGACAGCTAGAGATTTGAAATTTTCACAGATGATGTCTGTTGCCGCTATAACAAGTACTAAAATCAAAATAATAATAATAAAGTCTAATATAATTGTAAAGACCTAACAAGAAAGATATATAAATAGGTATACTGAAATTATAATAAAAGGGGGGTGCCATAGAAAAAACGTGATTTTTTTGCTTTTTTTGGTACGGAACCCTTCGTGCGCGAGTCCGACTCGCACTTGGCCGGTTTTTTACTAAACAACCGACTCGCTCTGGTTTTGCCCGGTTTTCCACTGTTTGCCAAGTTTTTTACGGCTCATTTTTCTTGGCAATGATGCTCTCTGAAGAGCTGGTAGACTCGAAAATGGCAAGTAAAAGTGCTCTTAGAAGCCTATAAAGCACAAATGAAGTTATGAATTTTTAATGTTTTAAACTTTCGCGATTCTCACTCATATAAATTTACACATACACGGGACTTAATCACGACTTTATTTATAAGTTTGATAAGGGTGTTTATAGGTTGATTGCAGTTGTGGTAGTTCCTATATTGGACAGACGAAAAGGACTATAGCTGAAAGAGTCAAGGAACATATAGCTGTTAAAATTCGCCAAATTAACAAATCTGCCATAGCTGAACATTTGTTGGAGTCAGGACCAAACCATTGGATCGAGCTTCATAATCCCAGAATCCTCTCTACAGAACGACATTATTACTCGCGAATGGTGCGTGAAACGGTTGAAATTAAAAAGCATAAAAAATTTAACCGAGGTGATGGTTTTAAGCTTTCGTCTTAATAGAATCCGGTTATTAATAAGTGTCAGCCTATATTGATGCACGTTTCATCAATATAGGTACAGTTTTCCCAAGAAAATAATTCCGATCGGCTGTTACCGTCTGCGCCGAAAGGGACAGAACGATATCCGAGAGTAGCCGAACGTTTTAAGAGTCAGGACTCCCATACTAGCTAATGGAATCAGTTTGCATGGCTGATCATTACCAACATGACGAACCAAACTAGGGTGGCACAACGATATCTGTGTATATTATCGATATTGATAAAATTGATAACCAAAAACAACGCAAGAGTTTAGCGCGCGAAAGTCTCTTTTATCATTATTATTATTTTGGTAATACTGTAAGCTAAGTAAAACCGTTTAATAATAAACTGTACTGACGTTTTGTTTTAGTATGATGGTAATGATCTGCTACTCAAAGTCCATAGAAAAGGTTTTTTGTTCCTAGTTACGCCAGCCTGGACATATGTCATGAGTCATCTGTCTGTGACATCAATCAATATCCAATCAAAACTCGAGTGTTAAAAATCTTTTTTATCATTGGTAGATCGAAGTTTCCCGCGTCACAAAACTCGTCAACTGCGCAGGTATGTCCAGAGGAATTCTTAGTTCGGTAATACTGTAGTTCGAGGAGCCGTTACTGATGTAAAATCAAGTGCGGGTAGTTCGAAGAACCCGGGCTGCGAAACAAACGTGCTCTGCTTCAGTCAACTCGTGACCACGGTAGCTGTAACGCGGCCGAAACGTCGAGTAGGTAAATAAAGTCGTCCGCGTATATATTATTTTTTTAATTTTGGACACTTACGACATTACGCCTATATTCCTGATCGAGGTAGGCAGAGCCCACAAAACGATAACATACTTAGTCCAAACCATGCCTCTTCCACGGGTCGTAGCCAATTCTAGAATATTTTTGCAAATCTCAGTGGCATGATCCAGTTTTCCTGTTTTGTTTTAGTTTAGTAGGGTGTTTTAGGTGACAAGCTAGCAACCTGTCACTATAATACATACATATACATACATATTCACCTGTATTCCCAAGAGGGGTAAGCAGAACACATGAATTCAAAAAAATCCAGTGCCACGTTTAATGATTACCTGCCAACTCAAAACCTAAAAAATGCAAGAAGTGGCCACGAAACGTGAAATAATTGTGATTGTGTCCATGTATCGTTTCGTGTGCTCTGCCTACCTCATTTGGGAATACAGGCGCGATTCATCTATGAATGTACCATCGAACCAATTGATTCCTGACCCACAATAGAACCTATTCAAAGTGAACGTCACAGTGACATTGCATTGCTTGACAAAGGGAATCTTTATTACGTTTATTGTGACAACGTTCTGCGGTGGGTCAGGAATCAGTTGGTTCGATAGTACCTATCTGGAGTTAATGCAGAACCATAGAGATGTCGGTTGGTTTTGAGATCGGTTTTTAAACGGCAGTCCGTTTTGCCCTTAGCTGAAAAGTTCACAGACTATATACTATGTTTTCATACAGAAGTTGCATTAGATGAGTTTTGATTTCATTATTAATTTTGATGTGCAAGTAATATTATGTAAGCCTACGCTATCAACATGCAAAATGTCTAATACACGTGCAAGATGAAGAAACGTATGAAAATTTTACATTTTTTTTTGTAAATTAAAAAAAACCAGCCAAGTGCGAGTTGGACTTGCGCTCGAAAGGTTTCGTACTAAAAACTGCAAAAAAAACGTTTCTTGTAAGGGAGCCCCCCTTAAATACTTCTTTTATTATAATTGAATTAGTTGTTTTTTAAGTAGGTATAATCTACTTCTGTGGATATTTTAGGTGTCTACCTCTTACCGTTATTTACATCGACCAAAAAACACAAAAAATCACAACTGTTGTATGGGAGCCCCCCGTAAATAATAATGTTGCAGATTACGATAACATATCTGTATCTGAACGGATATTTGTTATACAACTCATGTTTTGCCGTCAAGTATCTGTTGGCACCGACATTATGAAAAGATGGCATTTATAAGCAGATAAAATATTATCCTATATCTGCATAATCTGTGACACGGCTGTATTATTTCTTCCTGTTAGCGATTCTGAGCAATATTCTCAGAAAATGTCTTTTAAAAATTAAAAATGGCTTAAGTGTTAAATAATCCGTTTTTAACGTGCATTTTTTTAAGTGGACCGTTCTTTTTTATCTGTTCCCAGAGCTCTTAAAACTTGGATCCGTTCCAATTCCTCTGTGTAGCTCAAAAAGAGTATTTATTATTTCAGAACTAGTAATACTTTAAACGAGCTTGACTCTTGCCTTCTTGACCTCTTTTATACTTTTATTGGTCCAGATTTTTCAGCCATTCGTCTTTCTTTCTATAATATGCTGTGCCCGCGACTCCGTCCGCGTGGAATAGTTATTACGGGAATCACCTTTTTTTCGCAATAAAAGGTAGCCCATGTCCTTTCTCAGGACCTAAAAATTGTCTGTGCTAAATTTTATCAAAATCGTTTGAGAGGTTTAAGCGGGAAAGCGTAACAGACAGACAGAGTTACTTTCGCATTTTATAATATTACTTAGTAGGAATAGTAGGGATTATTCTCCCTACTATAATATTACCTATAACTGGTTTTTTTCTACAGTAATTGGTTTATCGCAATCCTACTATGGGAACTTCGCATTTTTACGAAATCGAAAATAGCCTCCAGGGTGTCAAATTACTGCATTCAAAAATTTCTTAAGCCCGTCACAGACTACGCATATACGATAATATTTTATCTGCGTATAAATGCCATTTTTCCATATGTCGGTGTCAACAGATACCTGACGGTAAATCTGCGCAGTGTGTGGTAGCTCATTGAATTGTATAGGGAGCGATATTGACAGATATATGTTCTGTAACAGATATCTTACCGTATCTGCCTAATGTGTGACGAGCTTTAACCTTAATTCAATTAACGATTGAGGCACTTATACTCGTAGCACTACTTAACTTAGATAAGTTCATACATAAATACATACATATTCTCACCCCTGTATTCCCAAGAGGGGTAGGCAGAGCACATGAATTAAAAAAAAAAACAGTCCACGTTTAGCAATTTCAGGGTAACCAGATAATTAACCGTGATTCCCGTTTTCCCGTGTGGTGCCGGGTTAGAATAGCACCTCCCCCTTTCTTCCCGTGGGTGTCGTAAGAGTCGGCTCTGGGAAAGGGTTATTGTATTGTATTGTGGGCGATGGGCTAGCAACCTGTCACTGCAATATCACGTTTAATTAACTAGATAAGTTCATAGTGAAATAAAATGGATGAATTCACGTTTTTATATCGGAAATGAAAATGAATGTAGGTAAAACGAAAGTTATGGTGATAGAGAAGAACGACGAGATGACTGAATGTGTTATAACAGTTGGAAGTGAAAGGTTAGAACAAGTGAGAGAGTTTAGGTATTTGGGATGCATGTTCACGAGTGACGGTAAGTACGATGAGGATATCGAAAGAAGAGTGAAAGCGGGAAATCAAATGAATGGAGCACTTCACTCAGTTGTGAGCCGTGAGGACATTTCTAAGAATGCTCGTCTGGCTACTCACAACGGTGTGCTAGTGCCTATTTTGATGTATAGCAGCGAGAGTTGGGTGTGGCAGAAGAGACATGAAAGTAGAGTGAATGCGGTTGAGATGCGTTCTTTGCGAAGCATGAGTGGTATCAAACTTACTGATAGGGTGCGTAATAGCGTGATTAGAGAGAAGTGTGGACTGAAAGAGAGTATTGTAACAAGGATAGAGAAAGGTATGCTGCGTTGGTTTGGGCATGTGGAGAGAATGGATGAAGCAAGGATATGTAAGCAAATTTACAAGGGAAGTGTGTTTGGGCAAGTCGGTCGAGGGCGCCCCCGAAGAACGTATATCAACCAGATCGACGATGTACTAAAGGGAGGCCAAATTAGGAGTACCCGAAACCGTCGAGCGTGTATGACGAGAGTTATGAATGTGAGTGAAGCGAGAGAAGTATGTCAGAATAGAAGCGAATGGCGCTCTGTTGTCTCTGCCTACCCCGCAGGGAATAAGGCGTGACGGTTATGTATGTATGTATGTATATCGGAATTCGCTCGATATTGCGTGCGCGTCTATCCGCTGCCGTGGCGCGTAGCTCCAGATGACAGCCCGTTCCCACCATGTCGGGCGTCGGCCCAATTTTCAATCGGGTGTCGGGGCCTCTATTCACACCAGTCGGCTGCCGGCCATGACAATGTGTATGCGCGAACGCGACGCGCGGGAGGTACAGGGGGTGAAGCGCGAGCGGGGTCGGCCCGACATCCGATTTCATGTGTACAGTGCGCCCGGCACGATTTTTAATCGGCGTGCGGGCTCGCTAAACACCCGACATTTTATGTCGGATCCGATTGTCGAGCGTGTGTGAACACCTTCATTATAAAATGTAATGCCGCTATGACACCCGATTAAAAATCGGGCCGACGCCCGACATGGCGGGAACGGGCTCTGATGGGTCACGAATTGGCCTGAAACATGTCGTGTTAATCTCGGTATGAGGACGTGAGTAGATCTGTTTTATTTCGCTTACGGTAGTTTGATGTTTAGATTAAAAAAATTCATTTTCTACATTCTCTTTTGATTTGTGGAAGTCGTATAGAATCAGCAATTTTTTTAAACTTAGGAAACCTATACAGCTCTTTTAGTATATTGCTGTTTTTAGGGTTCCGTACCCAAAGGGTAAAAACGGGATCCTATTACTGAGACTTCGCTGTCTGTCTGTCTGTCCGTCCGTCTGTCACCAGGCTGTATCTCACGAACCGTGACAGCTAGAGAGTTGAAATTTTCACAGATGATGTATTTATGTTACCGCTATAACAACAATTACTAAAAACAGAATAAAATATAATATAAGGGGGGGTTCGCATAGAAAAAATGTTTTTTTTTTGCTGATTTTGGTACGGAACCCTTAATGCGCGAGTCCGACTCGCACTTGGTCGGTTTTCTTAATTTAGGAAACCTATTCAGCCCTTTTAGTGTATTGCTGTTTTTTAAAACGTAATACCTACAGGTAACTGGTGCATGTGTTGCTGGCCCGGGGCTGAAGGCCTATTTACATTTATAAAGCCGGGTACTCACCTGCGAGCCGTAACTGTAACATGCGTGATACAGTAACGAGGTTCTAATAAGTACGCGTGTTACAGTTACGGCTCCCGCTGTCCCCGGAACGCTTTCACCGAGCGTACTCATTTAGCGAGCTGTAACTGTAACCTGCGTGATACAGTAACAAGGTTCTAGTGCGTACGCGTGTTACAGCTTAGGCTTGTGTTGACGCCCGAACGCTTTCACCGAGCGTACTCATTTAGCGAGCTGTAACTGTATCCTACGTGATACAGTAACAAGGTTCTAGTGTGTACGCGTGTTACAGCTTAGGCTTGTGTTGTCGCTCGAACGCTTTCACCGAGCGTACTCATTTAGCGAGCTGTAACTGTATCCTGCGTGATACAGTAACAAGGTTCTAGTGTGTACGGGGAGACGAACGTGGAGGCCTGCCCCGCCCTCAGTTTGTTTGTAACTTCACAATGTCGGACTAAGTATCTCTCGCCTGTGCAGCATATATACTTATACATGCCTTTCTCGATGATCATAAAGGGCCAAGAAGATGGTGGATTCATAGAATGTATCGAGATCAATTATTCCGTGATAAAAAGTAAAGAAGTCTATTATTTAATCCGGACTTCTAACTTTACGTCTGCAAAATTTCAAAGCAATCGGTTCAGTAGTTAAGTTAGTTAGTTGAGG
>BHDV01065589.1:35877-59964 GCA_005406045.1 Adoxophyes honmai
GCAACGGTTACAGTTACGGCTCGCTAGGTGAGTACCCGGCTTAAGGCGATTAACAAAACCCAAAAATCTTTAGTTCGGTATAATTTGATACCTAGTTTATTAAAATCCACAAATTAATTTTAGCACTCGTACCTAAATCTAAAAATTAGAACTATTCAATATTTTTAACCGACTTCAAAAAAAGGAGGAGGTTCTCAATTCGACCTAATTTTTTTATTTTTTTATTTTTTGTGTGTATGTTACTCGATATCTCGGAGACCCGTGAACCGATTTTCAATTTTTTTTCTTTAATCGAAAGGGTATAACTCGAAATTGGTCCCATTTTCACGAAACCAGGATCTGATGATGGAATCTTGGAGAAATCGAGGGAACTCTTTAAATTTTATATAGAGGTGTACGGCGTTTTCGGTAATTTGTTGATGAAATCAAGAATTTACATCCAGTAAACAGAATAGGTACTTTCAAAATATTGCTAATTTGAAGTCGGTTTTTTTTTGTTTAAAATTTTGTAACACTCAGAAATTAACTACGACTACTCTAACTAAAGCCGAACGCAGGCAGCGACATTATACCGCAGCATTATAGTAAAGCGAACTGCAGCAGCACGACGGTGTAGGCGAGCAGGGCCGCCAGCAGCCGCGGCGTCAGCGCCGCGTCCACGCGGAACAAGCCGAGCGCCGACAGCCGCCGCTGCATTAAGCCTACTATACATGTTAGCCGAACGTAAGCCAACTCGAGCCTCTGTAAATCGACTTAAGCCAAGCGCTACTTTCTACATTGTTCGGCAAATTAAAGACCAACGCGAGCCTAGGCCATGAACAAACCAGTGGACGCTTTAGGGCGAGGGCGCGCGAGCGCCTTTGATTTGTTATGAAAAACCGACAAGTCGTGGCAAACAATGGCGTTGTATACACGTTGGCGCTTACCTCCGTTCGACCAACTAGGCGAGCGTCGCCGAGCAAGTGCAAGGCAACGAAAATATACTGTCTAGACATTGGTATTCGCGTACGTCGTCAAGGCTCGGCCAACTTGTATTGTAGGCTTTACAGTAAAGCGAACTGCAGCAGCACAACGGTGTAAGCGAGCACGGTGGCCAGCAGCCGCGGCGTCAGCGCCGCGTCCACGCGGAACAAGCCGAGCGCCGACAGCGGCCGGTGCGCCGCGCGGCTGTACCGAACCACATTCTTACAGGTCCTGCGCAGATCTATAGAAATCGTTCATTGGTTAAACTTAGACACGCTTTTATACGGTAGGCCTTACGCTAGCTGACGCGTACGTACTACACGCGACGTACGCCCGCCTGAATAAGAAATTGTGTGAACACCTAGTAGATGATCCGGCCGTACAACGACCTTCACCGAGCTGGTTAATGGATCAAACACGTTTTATGAAATTTAAAATACAAAAAATATATTGCATTATTATGCGTTACCTAGCAAATAGGTTACAGTCCAGGATATTTTTAATGTTTTTTTTTTATATTTCACCGGGTTGGTTAATAGATAAATTTTGTACCGATCGAAAGTATGCAGCCCATAGTATGTGTAGTACATGCAAAAGTTAGGTTGCCTATTTTTTTACTGTACCAGACCGGCGCAAATTACTAGTACCTATCAATTTACCTGTTCATACCTGGCAACCCAAGGGTTGTGACAGGAAAAAAATAGGCAATCTTACTTTTTCATATACTATGGGCTGTATACTTTCGATTGGTATAAAGTTTATCTATTAACCAAACCAGTGAATTATTCTAAAATAAAAAAAATAAAAACATTAAAAATATCTTGGACTGAAATTTGCTAGGCAACCCATATGAAATATATTTTTGATACATTAAATTACATAAAAAATGTGTTTGACCCATTAACCAGCTCGGTTAAGGTCGTTGTATGGCGGGATCTTAAGCCCCTGATCGACAGGCGAGTAAAACCGCCGGTTTTGTGGCTCGTCGGTAAAGCTCACCAGTGGATCACTGCAAAACCGCGGTTTTAAAAAAGAGACGAGCCTGGCTCGCGGCTCGTCGTCTTGCTATATTTTTTACTCGGCTCACCATGCAAAACCGCGTGTCGATCACCACCGGCGAGCCAAGCCGTCCGTCAGTAACGTTAGTATTCGGACGGACGTGCACCAGAAGAGCTGTTTACCTATTCGGAAACAAACTGAACTACTTCTTCGTAACGTGCTCAGTCCTTGGTACAATTAAATAATGGATTTACGTACTACGAATCTCGCTATTCGATCAGTGCCTACGAGACACGAGCCAGGCTCGTTGGTTTTCAAAACCGCGGTTTTACTCGCCAGTCGATCAGGGCCTTTAGACTAACCGCTTAAAGTGGCGCGGGCGCACGCGATTGACTATTAATATAGTACGTGAACTCACGGAATTGTTCCTTGCATTTGTTGTGCTAAATCAGGTGTACGCCCGTCGCGGACTCGCAGGTATGCGGCGAACGTCAGACGCAAGCGCGCGTCGCACACGGCTGACGTACGCGTCAGGAAGCGTAGGCCCTTAGTATAAAGGTAGGTACCTATTGACCAACGTTACGAGGTGTAATGTAACATTCACATCAAGCGTGTTACACATCGAGCATGTTACCCCGTGTTCTAAAACCTCATCTAACCTAAAACAGAAGCGTTTGTGGTGGGATGTCATTGATAGCAATAATAAAAAATTAAATGATTACTGGACAGTATAAAAACTTTGCACGCATGTCTCCTATCGATTTTGAAGAACTAAAAAGATACAAATTATAGAAAACCAATCAGTGACACGGAACGAATAGCACTAACACTTCGTTTTTATGCTATAGGAGATTCCTATACCAGTATACAATATATTTTCAAGATATCACAACAACGAATACAATTTATAGTAATAGAGGTCAGCGAAACACTAATTGGAGCATTAAAAGAATATTATAAAGGTACCACAGCGTACGGACTGAACTGCGTAACAGTCAAAGGATTCGCCAAAAAACCGACAGCCGGGTGGAGCACTCAAAGCGAGCAACGAGCGGCTGTACTGTCTGCACGAATGCTCGCTGTGTAACATTTCATGTTACATTACGCCTCGTAACGTTCGTCAGTACCCACCTTTATACATTGGATCGTAATACTGACACTGTCACTTGTGACATTTCTTCGAAGATTTTTCGGACTTATTTTCACATTCTCAAAATTAAATAGCATTTTAAGGATATCATTACCTGGCTCATTGTCATCGAAAAATTTGCAGCAAAAGCTCTCAGCCATTCTAACGCTTTTGTAAATGTTTTCGCAAATATGGCTCATATTGAAAAGCATAGCAGTAGCCTTTGCAGACCACATAAATATACCGATTGAAAAGACATCTACATTAGCCTGAAAAAAAAAAAGATTACTTTGTACCAAGAAAATTTTCGGAAAGTTCTTAAAAAAATACAGAATAAAGCAAAAATACATAAAGCAAAGTAGGTACGTAAATTGTTTGCGTAGAAGCCTAATTTTTGTTAGAAGTTACGCACTACGTTGTATATTTTTTACATACATACATACATATTCTCACGCCTGTATTCCCAAGAGGGGTAGGCAGAGCACGTGAATTCACAAATCCAGTGCCACGTTTAGCAATTTCAGGGTAACCAGATGGTTAAACGTGATATTGCAGTGACAGGTTGCTAGCCAATCGCCCACAATACACTAACCCTTTCCCAGAGTCGACTCTTACGACACCCACGGGAAGAAAGGGGGAGGTGCTATTCTAACCCAGCACCACACGGGAATTGCGATTATTCAATGACAATTAGGTAAGAGTAGAATAACAAGCAGTTCATTCATAAAAAAGGTAAGTTTTTAATACTTACCGTACGAATATATTTTCCAAAATCGAGAATAAACTGAATCATTACCAATACGTGACAAAAATATTGAAACATGAAGTAAAATATCTGAAAAATATTCATTTGTAAATCACAATTGTTTTTGTTGCTTCTAAAATTTCATTAAAACAATCTGTAATTTTAAATTTGGACCAACAATACAACTAGATTATGGGTGTAGTAGTACTGTAGTTACTTAGGAAAAAATGGCTTAGAAATGCAAATGAACCGAGAAAGCTGAATTTTTGATATGACGTAGGGAATGCCTAAAAAAGCTTAATTTGAAATTGTCGACCAAGCTTTCCTATGTGGGTTTTCCGCCATCTTGAAAAAAATTTTAAGATTGGTTTTTCGAAAATAACTCGGCTACCCGACGAGATACGACAATTCTTTGAAGAAGTTTTTTGTAGCTCTATTTATGCATAAACACAATGCGTAACATGCATCGTTATCGAGATATCGGCCGAAAACCATTTTCGTCTTTTTCGATATATTATATCTCAACTAGCTTTCCGCCCGCGGCTTCGCCCGCGTGGTACTCGGTTATATTGCGGTATAAAGCACAACTATAAGAAAACTTCTCATTTCAAACGGTACACAGCGCCATCGATCTATCATATATCGATCGATATCGATTGATATCGATCTATCAAGCAAACTATATTTTTGTTTTCCCTCGGGAACATCAATTTTTTCCGGGATAAAAAGTACCCTATTATTTAATCCTAACTTCTATCTTTATGTCTGCAAAATTTCAAAGCAATCGGTTCAGTAGTTACGGCGTGAAAGCGGAACAAACAAACAAACAAACAAACAAACAAACTCACTTTCTGATTTATAATATTAATATTAGTAAGGATAACAATGCATGTTACGCCAAAATGTTTTATGTTATGTCAGGGAGATAGATGATAATATATGAGTATGAGCGAGATGGATGAAGTTCAAATGCAAAAGTGAAGGCTGAAAGGATTTCGTTTTAGGATGACTGCTTTTATGACAGATGGATTTGGCGATAGGAGTTTTTTAAGTTACGATGTTGTAAAGATTATTTATGAATTATATTTTAAATGAACTACAAGTTTCTTCTTATTTAAATTTAATCCCACATGTACCTATGTATTTATCTACTTTAGAAACACACTCAGCGGCTTCGCTACTAAGGTTGCCGTCGGCTTTGCTTGGACCAGACTAAAAGCAAATAGGTAATTCTCTTTTATAGTATAAGTGTTAAGTGCGCAGTTCCGGCTTCGTATTAGCATTGACCCGACATATAGTAGTGTGATTGATCGAAGATTTTAAAAAATGGTTAAAATGCCTATACTTACCACATAGCCAAAAACTTTTTCCATGAGATAAAGTGCTGTTAATATATGTTTATACGCTTCAAGCATCTTAGTTCCTGATAAATTGTGGTCATTATTCCCATCGGTTAAGTTGTCATCGACGTTTTCGTAAAATGTCATTTCCTTATTCCACAACGTGAAAATGTAGTTAATTATTTCCGCAATTATTGTCACGGTAATGATTTGAACATCAATTAATAGAACAGGGATGTTGCGCGATATTAAAATAAATGCATCAATTCCATTAAAAATGAAGGAAACTATGATGTCTAACGCGTAGAAGCCAATTATTAAAGTTACATAGATCCAAGTCCAACGCTTCAACTGGACTATCGTCGTTGCTCTGTCCACGTTGATGGTGTTGAGAACATGTTGCAAGTTGGTGATGAGTACAACAACGTTTTTCTTCTGCATCACATTGACGATATAAACCAACACACAACAAATATTAATTTGTACACAATCAAACCATAACATGACATGCAAAATGGGCATGCAACCGGTTTCAATTACATACTTGTTTCGGATAACGCAGTAGATAATATTAAAAATCATTAAAAACAATATGAAAACAATAGACTTAACACCAACTACTGCGCTGTTAGGTTTAATAAAGCTATTAGTAATAGTGTAGTAGGACAGAAAAAACGCTTTCTGCAAAAGATGCAAAGGACGCAGAATTACTTGCAATTCTTTATCGATGAAATTGTTTATGACACAATCTGCAGGGTTATCCATTTAGCTTAATTGTAAGTGTAATTGTAAAGTAACTGAATTATACGCACGTCACTCTCGCAATAGCTTCAAATTCAATTTAATTTTTAAAAAATACGGTTACAAGAAGCAATTTATTATAGTGAACCGAAAACTCTTGTTTACTAAGTGAAACATGGCCGTCGAACTCTATTTGTACTTTAAAAAGTTTTTTGATGAATTAAAGTCTATTCGGTAAAGTATATTCGTTATTTCAGTTATTAGTCGGTTTGTACTCGAAAGGAAAAAAAAACGCGCCATCTAAGCGAAGATACTGTACATAGCTAGATTGTATAAGAAGAATATAAAATGAGCTATAATTTTACACGAGACGTGCATAATGTGCGAAGAAGTATAGTTACGTCAAGTGTTAAACATTGAGCTATACTACTACGTAGTAGTATTATTATAGCTGTATTGTGTTTATTAGATTATGCTTAAGTATCTGCTTTTCACTTCGATCTCAAGGAAATAAAACAAAGACTAAGTGCTTTACAAGAAAATTTTATTAACTTTGATCTTCACTTTCACTATTCGAATATAATTTGTTGTTTAATTACTTACGAATGACTTACATTAATAATAATACGATTTCAAACATCACAATAAATTAAGGTAGTTTATAGCTTACTGGATGAATAATCCTCTTTCCGACGGTTTTTTTTTTTAATAAGTATTTTTATTTTAATAAGTATTTGAGATAAATTAGAACATTCCTTAGCTTCCCGATAGATGACTCTGAACCGTAGTGAAAATTAACAGATTACTCACTTTGTTTATACCGAGATTAGCTCGACATGTTTCGGATCAATCCGTGATCCATCATCTGGAGCTAATCTCGGTATAAACAACGTGAGTAATCTGTTAATTTTCACTATGAGTGAGTCTCACGGTAGTTTTATGTGTAAGACTCTGTACCGGTTAGAATATGGATGATATTTGGTTACTGTAAAATACCTGTGAATTGCACGTTCTTATGATTACTCGTAAACTGTTGGCATAGCAAGGGTGTTTGATTAAAGAACAAGTTTAGTGTTATTTTGTAACGCTAGTGTTACCAACTTCTTGTCAGGTGCTCTTCAATAATTTCCTAATTTTTTTACTACTATTATTTTTCTTTCTGTGTACTTATTTACGGCCGGCTGTACACCTGTAAGGGTCTCACCAAACCAGTCGACGCCTTTTCGGCAAAACGCGGGTAGAAAAAGCTTTATGTCAACGCAATAAGAGCGAACAAGACGTCAATCGGCACGGCGCGCTCGGCTGAAAATGGCCGAGCCAATTACCGTCTTGTTCGCCCTTATTGCGTTGACATAAAGCTTTTACGACCCGCGTTTTGCCGAAAAGGCGTCGACTGGTTTGGTGAGACCCTCAGTTTTACTTATGTAACTAGGGACACACCCTATCTGCTAAAAAGAGAGATGAGTAATGCTATTTCTTTCTAACTTATATGTAGCTGTGTCCTTTCTTACTTAAGTAAACCTTACAAGTGTAAGGCAGGCCTATAATTCAAATTATAGTAAAGCGAACTGCAGCAGCACGACGGTGTAGGTGAGCACGTCCACGTGGAACAAGCCGAGCGCCGACAACGACCGACCTATACATATTATACCTAATTATGTGTAAGTACATACATACATACATTACATACATATTCTCACGCCTGTATTCCCAAGAGGGGTAGGCAGAGCACATGAATTCAAAAATCCAGTGCCACGTTTAGCAGTTTCAGGGTAACCAGATGGTTAAACGTGATATATTGCAGTGACAGGTTGCTAGCCTATCGCCCATAATATACTAACCCTTTCCCAGAGTCGACTCTTACGACACCCACGGGAAGAAAGGGGGAGGTGCTATTCTAACCCGGCACCACACGGGGCCGTTATGTGTAAGTGTAGTTCAAATTTTATGCCTTGCTTTGCTACAAAGAGTACTGTAAAAGCCGCGCATTTTAATTTATTTTCACAAGCAATATAGGACTAAATAGCTTAACTTCCCATGACAGATTCTGTCTTGCTATCATTTTTATTTTTATCTTTATTCTTAACGAAATACAATTCCAGCTCTTGTAAAGTCTTGTTACCTGTTTCTGGTAAAAATTTACATAAAAATAACCAGGCAACTAACATGAAAATTCCGTAAATACCAAAAGTACCAAGAATACCGATATTTTCCATTAAAATTGGTGCTATTCGCAAATTCGCTGACTGCAACACGCAAAACACAGTTCCAACAGTACTAATTATAAAACTTTTAAATCTCATTGGCGATATTTCAGAGATATACGATGCCGCTAAAATCATGGGACCCCAACTAACAGCAAATGTATACAAAATAAGCAAAGTCAATGATGTAATATCATTTCGAGCAACTACGTTGAATTCTACCAAATACAAATACACACATAATGTAAACAAGAAGAAAATTGTAGCAGCCGACGTTATTAAAAGCATTTTTCTTCTCTGCACCCTCATCGCTATATAACTACCAACATACATACCGAGGACAGTAACTCCATCTATGATTATCATACCAACATAAGCCATGGACTCACTTTTAGTTATATCTTCAATGATCACTAAGGCGTACATGCCCATCACAATCTTACCACTGGTCAAATACAGCCAGTATAGGACAAAATTAATTAAAAGTGGCATGTAAAATTCACGTAAAACAACTGCTTCCCTAATTCTTGTGTACAAATTATCTTTGACTACACTTTTGACTTTGTTTGCTTGGCTTTTAATGATAGATGCAAGTTCCTCTATATCATTTCCAGGGCCACGAAGCCATTCAAATGATTTCTTACATTCATCTATTCTCCCTACACTTGCTAACCAATAAGGCCCCTCTGGCCATGTTAGACTGATAGCTAGCGCAAAAAGAGCTGGCCATAAGCCTGTTAAAGGGATATACCTCCAGTATGCAAAGGTGCCGATAATGTTAGCAATCCAAACGCCCCAGAAAACGGAAGCGCTTGACAAAACGAGAAACAAACTTCGTAATCTAGGTTCAGCAAATTCCGTTATAGCCATTACGGCTATGGCGATTGAACCCGATGTAAAACCCTGGCATAGCCCTGCTATTAGGAGATGAACGGCGTTGGTAGCGAAAATTTGAAGAAGGAACGCAGCAATCAGGGGTAATCCGGTAATAATGAATATGACTTTGTACCCCTTCCATTGACTTAGGTATGGTATGAGTAGTACTGCTGGTATTGATCCAAAACCGCCAATGGAATCTGAAAAAAAAGAAATTGTAATGTTTTTCAAAGATACTGTTTTTAAATTTTTATAAAGATCTACTAGCTTTTGCCCGCGGCTCCGCTCGCGTTAAATTCGGGGTATCACAGAAGAGATAGCACACATACCAATTGTATAGCTTTCTACATTGAAAACTTCCACTCCTCACTTTAAGGAAATAGGGGGGTTTTGAAGAGACAGAATGTAGCCTATGTCACTTTCCATGCCCTAAACTATCTCTACCTAAAAAATCACGTCAATCCATCGCTCCGTTTAGCCGTGAAAGACGGACAAACAAACAAACAAACACACATTTATATATTGGTACGGATAGACTTGTTAAAAAATCGCAACGTAATTTGTGCTACGATATTAAATGTATATACGGTTATCGATACATACATTAGTAAACTGAACTGTATCTACTGATGTGCAAACGGTAAACTAGTAGAAAACGTCAATTTCGTAGGAGTGTGGGCGAAATGGAATCAGTGTAAGTGTACACTGTACCTGGGCAACTGCAACAATTCCTAAATGGGAACGCCGAGGTAACGTCGGCCAGATAGCCATTTTAGGGCTCTCAGTGAGGAGAGTCTGATTCGAGTTCTGCCTTTGGGTGAGAAAGAAGAGTAACCCTGAGCGATTGGGGACAAACCTAACGCTGAGACGGCCTGGTCCGTTTGGTTCGTTGGTGAGCTGTATAGCTACAGCTCTGGTTTCAAAGAGGAAAGCACATGCCCGGTGGCACCAGCGAGGGAAGGCGAGAAATACCGAACCATCTTTGCACAGTGCCACCACGGAGGTGCCCCACTCCGGGGCGGCTAGTCTGTGGACGACGTGGCCGAAAGGGTTCCCGGACCGACCACACAAATGGCCATGAAGGAGTTTGTGTGGCTTTTAGAGAGTCTGCTTACCATACGAGTAATACCTTAGTCCCCTTAAGATGAAATCACAGCTTCGGGGTGAGATGGGATGTCTTAATTTTCTGTATTTATCTTTAAAGTTTTGAAATACTCAGATAAAAACTTACATATCCATGCTGACATTGAATCACTGACATGAATGTCAGTTTCGTTTTTCTCCAGCTGCGGCATCATCACTGTCGCTGTTCCCAGGAACATCCCACAGCTGAACATCAAAGACATCGGGCCCAGTATCACGAAAGCCTACAAAAATAAGTCCTTGAGGCCCTGCGCAGACGACAGACTATCCGCGACGGACTTTATAGTCTGAAAATAGAGCCTATGGAATTATATGCAGTAACGCACACGACGCGCAAAAATCCCGGCGCACAATGCATACAATCCACGCAGACTTTTTGTGCGCCGCAGACTCTATCGCACAGAAATTCTGTTGTCTGCGCTGCGCCTTATGAAGACCAACACAACCACTACACAAGCATCTTGTTAACGACGATGACACTTGCATGGTGATTTGTTTGTACATTTTCAAATAAGCAAAACCTACTACTGAAAGTGGATCAAATTTATGTTAAAGTGTTACCAGATCAATCCATCGATTGTCGATGGATGGCATCTGTCAATGATCAAAGTTCTAATGTAATCAAAATGGTCATGAATCGATAATTTGTTTGCGAATAAACGCGAAGAATGTGTGTAGACGTATCCTTTATTTCCAGATTATTAATATACTCAACAAAATAGTAACAGGGCAGAAAAAAAATCAATTTCCTTTGGACATTCAATGTAAATTCATCGAAAGTAAAAAAAAAAACTGCATGGCATAATATGCAAACACATCTTCAGATGATTAGCGATTACCCTCGCATATTACACTTGCAATATTAGAGGAAAACAACAGACGTTGAAGTTGCTGACAAAGCTAGAAAAAAACAATCTACCCACCTGTCGAACTACTGGTAACTTCCAAAATGGTAGAATTTTCTTCTCGACATGATACGGCATCTTGCGTTCACTAAAATTTGTGAGAACTTAGATGTTTCACCTGCGCTTAGGCGTATGATATGGAATTATTTTATTAAACGTGATATAAAAATGTTAGAGACTTATTTTTGTATCATGCCCATGGCTAGCCATATTAAATTTATATTGCCATCCAATTTGTTTATCTTCTATGTAAACAATTACTCATATTTCTTGAGTACAATTTGTTAAATTATACAGTATTCAATTAGTTAGGCTATAGATAATACAGAAATGTAGGTAAGTACAGAATTCTTTTTTTTTTCACTTTATTATTATAAGTCATAAGAATTATGTTATTAATTTACTATCACACCATCTGAAATAAGGACATGTCAATTATTATGACTTGATTTGTTGAAATTTAATTTAAATTGTCTTTGAGCTTTTTTTTTAGTAAACGATCTGTCCTTAAACCACTTTCCGATATATTTTTTGGGTCGTGATGGAAAAATATAAGTATTTTTTAAAAATATTTTAACACAGTGCAAATTTGTAATCCTCACACATATAGCTTCACTTAGAACAAATTAATTCCAGAACAGCGTCATGAATGGAACGATCCCTGTTATATTCTAACAGAGAAATATATGTTCTGTCAATATCTCTTCATGTTTAGACGGGATTTACTCGTATTTCCGTATCACAAGTACTTATCGCACATTGTAATATTGTGATCTTAGTTAGTTGCTAGTTTTGCATTAATCCCTACTTCAAGTCTTACGAGTGTTCAGTGTTTATATACGTTAGGGCGATTTCAGATTAGGCGGTTTATACGCGCGTATAAGGTCGGTTTTGGCATACGCGCTTACACGCGCGCTACATTAAATTTAACGCGTTTGTACGTGCTTAATTAAACGAGCATTATACGCGTGTATGAGACGCTGGTCGCATGTTCTCGCTAGCGCTTATACGAGTTTATGCGCGTCAACGCTCGAAGAAAACAAAACCGCACCTGTGCGCACGTACACGCGCTTTCAAAAACGAGCATGTACGCGCGTATAAAACGCCTAATCTGAAATCGCCCTAAGAAGCACTTATAAATCTACGAGTATACTAAGCTGAAGAGTTTGTTTGTATGTTTGTTTGTTTGTTTGAACGCGCTAATCTCAGGAACTACGGGTTCGAACTAAAAAAATCTTTTTGTGTTGGATAGACCATTTATTGAAGAAGGCTTTAGGCTATATAACATCACGCTGCAACTAATAGGAGCGAAGAAATATTGGAAAATGTGAAAAAAACGGGGGGGAAATTAAACACTATTCCACGCGGACGGAGTCGCGGGCACAGCTAGTGTTAAATAAGCAGTAAAAATTTCCATCTACATTCCATAACCCAAGCAGCATTGCCCTGTTGAATTGCCAAGGCAATCTTCTGCACCAAGCACGACCCGGAGAGGGGGTCGCAGCCCCTATTCTCCCAATAAAGAGTTGGCCTCAGACCCCAGGGACCAATTTCAACCGCAAATAAGACCCGTAATAAAATAACAAGTTCTTAAACTAGAGTAGGGTATCTATCCATTAAATTAGATCAAAAAAAAATACTACACTAAAAATTCAACTAAAACTAAACTAAAAATTCTAAATTCTAAAGTAATATGCTTCCATATTACCTATTGGCACTGTTTGACATAAGTTATTATTTCAACGTTTATGTATGTATAATGTATCCATGCATCCGGACCGTTGGACCAAAATTGTCTCTGATTGGGTCCCATGCGACGGGCACCGGAGCAGAGGCAGGCCAAAGAGGAGATGGCGGGACGATTTAGATCGATTCAGACCTGACTGGCAGGATTTGTCTGAAAACAGTGACGAGTGGAAGGAGAAAGGGGAGGCTTTTACCCAGCAGTGGGACACTATATAAGCTAACAAAAAAAATGTATGTATAGCTCGTTTTAGCCTGCGACACAGAGTTCCCTAGGAACCCTAGTGCAGGCACACGTGTTACATAGATTTATTGTAAACATACATACATACATACATACATATTCTCACGCCTGTATTCCCAGGAGGGGTAGGCAGAGCACATAAATTCAAAATCCAGTGCCACGTTTAGCAAATTCAGGGTAACCAGATGGTCAAACGTGATATTGTGGTGACAGGTTGCTAGCCCATCGCCCACAGTACACCAACCCTTTCCCAGAGTCGACTCCTACGACACCCACGGGAAGAAAGGGGGAGGTGCTATTCTAACCCGGCACCACACCAATGTTATATTTTACCTTCTGCAAATTATTGAATAATTATTAATTATCTTTAACATTTCGCGGACCATCTGTTCAAGAAAGATTAAACAAACAAAGAAATCCTACAGTTATCTAATCTTTAAGTATTTTACAAGACTTCTTAATCTTTGATTGCTAGTTAAGCCACTATTGCCAAGTTTACACTAATCTTGTAAATACAATAATCTCATAAGCCCACGACAGCTACGCCATAAATTATCAATATGCAATCGAAATGATTACAGCTAGTCTTTACTCAAGAGTTAGTGGGAAGTTACAATTAAGGTAAATGTACCAATGCTCGACGCCTCAACGCCCAGTAGATATGACACCCATCTGTCACCTGATGTACTATGACATAAGGTTGGAAGTGCCATGTATTGGGTCAGTGTCGACCACAGGGACGTTTACCTTTATTATTTGCATCTATAAATATACATAGAAATAGTATTACGTCATAACCTATAAAATAGGCGTCTTGTGGCGTAACATTTCCGTTTTCCATACTAAATATTTTTTAACTTATTTAGCAACGAAAAATGTTAGCGTTATAAAAATTATGTCCGTGTGAAAAATTACTTATGAATTAACTATGAGAATCAATTCTGGTAAATAAAAATCAGTTAATAATTGCTACCAATTGCATAGGTACATAATTCCGGAAACATAAGTAAAATTTAGAATTTTTTAATTTTGACTAAATATTTTTTTTTGTCGTCTATCCAATTATCGTTATTTTGAAAAAATACTACAGTTATTTTTAAGACGTCATAGAAACACGATTTAGAATGAAGAGAACTTCTCTCCCATTGGACCTATAACAGTAACGACGCAAGTTACTGTTAACTGTCTGTCTGTTAACGTGTCGGGCTGATTCGACCCAACGGAGCAGTTACAGGGATTTTAAGATGATTAATTCATAAGCAAGTTTCGTATGGCTGAAGTTCGGGCTTTGGAAGGGTTGAATCAGTCTGATTTTTTAGGATTGCATACCAAAGTTAAAAAGGCAGCGTTTAATAAAAAAAAAGCAGATGATGTACATTATAATCTAGCCAAATTACGTCCCACTGCACATGCGTAATTCATATTCCCAAATGGACAAATCCAAGACTATGTCACGTTTCGTGGCCATCATTTTTTTTACGGTTTTTTGCATATTTTTTGCCTGTAATCAAATCTTGCAAGTTAAATTTGACCCATTTCCAGGGTTCCGATTGAGCTAAAATTTGGCATACTAATGAACTTTTATGACAATGCAAAATATTATGGTATCGAACTGATGGAGTTCGAAGGTGGCCATAGGAACTCGATAATTAAACGACATAATCTCATCGAGTTTGGGCTCGATTGATTTGTTTTAACAAGTACTTTTTTAGGTTTTGAGTAGGCAGGTGTAATAAATAAAATATAAATTAATAAAGCATCCCTTAACCAATTTCCTTGTCGCCTAATGACTCAAGCAATGGAGAGGTGTTATTATAATCCCGACACCTCATTTCTTTCCTCGTTCGGCCGAATAGGCTTTTAGAGGTCAAAGCCAAATGCGCCAGCATTTTTGCGGCTAAGTGTATGAAAGCAAGCCACAACAATAAAATCTAATAAGGGTCCCGTATATAAATAAGTGCGAATTGACTGTCAGCTATACGACGCACTTCAATAACGTCAAGCCCTTATTAAGAGTAGGTAGAGACAGATGGAGAAATGCTTTGCAGAAATATTTTTCATGAGGAACACGGATTTTCTTACAAGCTTTTAAGAATTTATTTTTCAAGTTTACCTGTCCCAATTTTTGTTTGTCTGTAATCAAATCTTGCAAGTTAAATTTGACCTACTTCTCGGGTTCCGATTGAGCTGAAATTTTGTACACTTGTGTAAATCGGATGGCAGTGCAATCTAACTAGTAATGGACTTCAGATGACCCAACCGGGACCGTTTCCAATGGATGGAACTCCTCAATTGTTGGTCTGATTGACTTTAAATTTGGTGCACGTAATCAAAGATGGATGAAATAAAATGGGCAAAAAAATTTGTATCGAAAAAGAAATTTTTGTTGGTTAGGTTATTCCTCACTAGGTTTGATTATGTTCCACGTGAAACGATGCTGTTTTACCTGTATTCTGTAGTATGGTAGTAATGCGTACACTTGATTACAGTATAGGACAAAAAGTAAAGTACCTAATAGAAAGAAAAATATCGAAAAAGTTTTTAATTTGTTTATCGTTCTGTACTCTGACTAGTAAAGAATAGATGAATTTGAAGTGTTTTAGTAAGTTTTGGAAATCTTTTATAATCACTTTCTGTGTAGTGTCGGGTTTAGAAGTGGTTGGTAAGCGAAGATAGTTTTGTCCAAGTCACGTTTCGTATTCTCTGTCTACCACATTTGGGAATACATGCATGATGTATGGATGTAATTTCAATCAAGATCAACTGAACTAAATTGTCCCTTCTGCGTAAATACTCACCAAAACTCAATAAAACCTTCTTACTCAGCTCACGTCCGCAAGGCGGCGTATGCCATGAATATTCAGCCGTAAGGACTTTTAATTATCCCGGCCACAGGCTAACCCGGGTAACGGGTAACCCGGGTAAGATAATTGTTTTGATACAGGTGTTTAAGTGTAATCTAGTTGTTGGATTTAATTACTTGAAGAAAAGGTAAGAGTTATGGCACGGAGTTGTGATCCTACCGACTGCGCCAGAAACACAAAACTACTATTGTTACAGACTGAAAATTTACGCATACATACATCACGTTGTATTTTTCCCGTGTGGTGCCGGGTTAGAATAGCACCTCCCCCTTTCTTCCCGTGGGTGTCGTAAGAGTCGACTCTGGGAAAGGAGTTAGTGTATTGTGGGCGATGGGCTAGCAACCTGTCACTGCAATATCACGTTTAACCATCTGGTTACCCTGCTGAAATTGCTAAACGTGGCACTGGATTTTTGAATTCATGTGCTCTGCCTACCCCTATTGGGAATACAGGCGTGAGAATATGTATGTATATGTGTATTTTTAAATGGCGTAGGCAGAGCATACAAAACGCTACATAGACAAAACCATGACTGCATCGAGAAAAACGTTTCATGGCCGCATCGAGCATAATTTTGTCGGTTTTACGTTAAGAAGTAAAATTGTCACAAAGTGCTAACATGTCACCTAAAATTCTCGTTTACCTTTATGTATTTCACTAGTCGCCTCCTACGACATCAGGAAAAAATGGAGGGGTGTAATTTTAAACGCAGTTCCACACTTGTTGTAGACGTCACTTTACTTTTAGTCGTATCTTACAATCGTAACTTTGAATGAATAACTACTGAGAACTCAATAAATCTTTCAATATTTTTAATGTTTTATTCTAATGTATTGTTAGTTTTGTTTTAACTGTTCGTTTGTTCTAATTATTATATTGTAAAATAATTTTATAATGATATTTTTGTCAGTGCCTACCTATTTTATCGTCTACTATGATCCATTCAGGATAACATTAGACTTTTAACGGTCAAATCCTCACACATTTTTAAGTACACCCAAGGCTTCACAGCAAATGGTGTAACCATTTGTTTTGAGAAGTTTTATCTTTGGATTTCTGAGAATAATTCAAATTTTGTCTGTTACAAGTCTAATGTTATCCTGAATGGACCATAGTTTCAGAATACGTAGGCTTAGTGAAATACCTAGCTTGAATCTGTTTCTCATTAGGTATAATGACCGTACTCAAATTTAAAGTGGATGGTATATAGGGGAAGTACGGACAAAATGACAGGGTGTTTTGATTTTGAATTATATCTTTTTATCTAACGTAACTATAATCAGTCTTCTCTATTAATAATCATCTTTGGTTATTTCACTATCAGTAAAACACCTATTTTACTAAATACGAGCAATAATAAAATAATTATTAGTCATTCCTTTAGACAATAGTAAAAACCATTTTGTCCATATAGTATGGGCAAAACCACATACCACATGTGGTGCCGGGTTAGAATAGCACCACCACCTTTCTTCCCATAGGTGTCGTGAGAGTCAACTCTGAGAAAGGGTTAGTGTATTGTAGGCGATGGGCTAGCAACTTGTCACTGCGATAATCTACTGCTTTGTTTCTTTCTCTCTAAAATTTCTTTGTGTGTCTACTCTAATATCACATGTTTTGTCAATCGCTTGAAGGTCAGCAGGAAGAGATCCCTTAAGGGATATGTTCGCCTTTGTACTTGTGTTTTGTTCTGTACTTGTTAATTTGTCATGTTTATTTTGTACAATAAAGAGTTACATACATACATACATATCACGTTTAACCATCTGGTTACCCTGAATTTGCAAAACGTGGCACTGGATTTTTGAATTCATGTGCTCAGCCTACCCCTCATGGGAATACAGACGTAAGAATATGTGTGTGTGTGTGTGTGTGTGTTTGTAAAATGACATACAAAGTAATACAACGTAATGACATAATAAAGCATACTCAAATAATAATAAAGGACAAAATGATATAGTTACTCCAGTTTTAGGACCACAGTTCGCAGACAAAGCGTTTAGTCATCTTTGTTTGTATTTAGAGCATGTCTTCTTAATGTAGCATGAGGAACGCCAAATGTCTTTGCAACCAGCTCTTTGTCCCATTTCGCTTTCTTTCCATGCTTGAATAGCTTTGTCCATGCTCTCTTGGCTCCATGACTGCCGATTTGTCGTTCTGTTATAATTTCGCAACATCTCATTTACAAAGAAATAAATACCTTGAGTATCATAAACTCTACGGACAAAATGACATACCTATGTCGTTTTGTCCATTATGAGGGTATGTCGTTTTGCCCAAAAGTAGACAGGAAGTTTAAAAACTCACAACTTTTTAAAAATACGAGAAATCGTATAAAATGTTATGCAAATAAGTAGCTCATATCACAGCCCTTTGGTTTAATACGCGTAAACATAATAATCAATATGTAATTCACCAAAAAAACAAGGAAATCCATCGAACAAAATAAACTTTGCCGGGCACAAAACACGTTATGACTCGTCACTCCGCCAAGACTGGACCAACCGCGCCGCACGTTTCCCAGGATTCTCCAAATGGTGACTGTCACCTGAGGATATGCCAGTGAACTCTCTAAAGCCCGCCAATTTAGAAATAAGCCCACTATGTCGTTTTGTCCATATATGTCATTTTGTCCATATTTCCCCTAATTAAGCAAGAATGTTTGAATAAACATGAGTACCAACATAAATTTACTCGACTCTGGGAAAGGGTTAGTGTATTGTGGGCGATGGGCTAGCAACCTGTCACTGCAATATCACGTTTAACCATCTGGTTACCCTGAAATTGCTAAACGTGGCACTGGATTTTTGAATTCACGTGCTCTGCCTACCCCTCTTGGGAATACAGGCGTGAGAATATGTATGTATGTATGTAACATAAATTATCTACACCTATTTACCCTCTACATGGCAAGTACAAAACATTGATGAGCCCAACAAAGTCGAGTCAAAATACATGCAATCACGCCTGTTTTTCAAAATGGGATAGGCAGAGCATATAAGACGTAAGTAGACAAAAATCCACGTTTTGTGGCCACTCTCGCATATTTCCCCGGAAAATAAAGTGTTGTATGTCATTGTCATTATATCGATCCAACCTTGTATCGAATAAAGTATTAAATAAAGTCCATTTTAAACAGGAACAAAGCCCAAAGTGTCCCGGCACATTAGCATCAAAGGAGCAGGAATTTATTTGGACCACGTTTCAGTTTAGCAGATAAGATTAATAGAAAAGTTAACAAGAGTGGAGTTGGGTGGAGCGCCGAGCGGCTAAGGCGAGAACTCAGTGCTTGAGCACAGGCGGTAGCGGAAAGAACAAAAATAAACGGTTCTGCTTATGTTCTCGAATGAAGTATGCATAACGTTGTGTGTAATGAAAACGATCATGGATTCGATGACGATTTCGTTTGGGAACTATCCCAAAATTATATCGAAACTGAGCCGCCGCCAAGCGGAACGTTTGCGCAACTGCCGCGGTGAACACATCTCCATACAATACCGCGTTAATTCGCAAGCGAAATCGTTATCGAATCCATGATCATTTTGATTACACTAGACGTTCTGTATACGGAATGAGAGGACACGAAACATGACGTAGACAAAATCATGACAATTTCACGTTTCGCAGCTACTTCTAGCATGATTTTTAAAAGAGATGGAAGTGGTATAACAGTGACAGATTACAAGCCTGTTTCGCCTGTTTCGTTAGTCGCTTCTTACGACATCCAGGGGAAAAATGGAGAGGTGTTATTTTGAACCCACACAGATAGTTAAAATAATGTTTAGCAATATGTTGCTGAGATAGGTATAAGTGGTTAACTGAAATGATCAAATTATAATTATAGTACTTACCTATTATAATCACTCATTTATTTTATTATCAGTGAGACCATTATGAAAGTTTTTTAATTTGTAGCTTTTTTGCAGCCCAATTAAGTATCATTAGTCAAATTTAAAATATAAACTTGCCCTAAAGTCCCCACCAATTTAGATGAGAAAATTTTGGAGAAAGAGAGAGAGAGAGAGAGCAACTTACTAAAGAGTGAATTAACCCTCTCTCTCTAAAATCTTGCCGAGGACTATTATAGCAAAAAGAGAACGCAGACCCTCCACCATAGCCCGACCCCTATTTTGATTAATGCTCACAACACGCTGTGTTACTTTCACTAAGACTTTATAAGTATTCCTTTTCGTTCATACTTAATTTGGATTTCCAAAAAGTTTGCCAGAGTTTTTTTTTAATTTATGCAAAATGGCTGTTTCGCGTTGGTTGAACTTTTAAGCTCGTTTCGGCATATTCGCAAGGAGGGGCAGATTGTTTTGAATTTTGGGGCCAAAATGTTATGGAAAACATTTGTAAAGTTTACTGAGTGACATATGACAGTCGGTAATAACAAGCAAAAACAGTTACAGAATACTTAAATAAATACTTACCAAACAAAGAATGCTTCACGATGTACTTGCGTAATAAATCAGTTTTGTGGCGCGGGAAACTTCGATCTACCAATGATAAAAGAGATTTATTCGCGCGCTGAACACTTGCGTTGTGATTGGTTATTGATTGAAGTCTCAGACAGATGACCTTTGACACTCCACTCATCTAGCACTCCAGCGCCAAATGCGTCGAGTAGCCGAACTAAAGTGTGTGCATAGCCAGCAAAATTATGCCCAGAGCGTTTGTAAATAAAGTCCAATGTAGATAAATTATTCGTTCGGCTACTCTCGGATATCGTTCTGCGCTTCTCGGCGCAGACGGTGACAGCCGATGTGACTTATTTTCTTGGAAATACTGTAGCAACCTGTCACTATTATACCTGCCAACTCAAAACCTAAAAAAATGCTGAAACGTAAAATAGTCATGGTTTTGTCTTTGTAGCGTTTCGTGTGCTCTGCCTACCCCATTTAGGAATACAGGCGTGATGTATGTATGTATGTATGTATCACAGTAGTGTAATGAAACGAATGTAAGTATCTACTCAAGATTTTATATCAAGATTAGCTCGACATGCTTCTGGCCTTCGTGACCTATCTGGATAATAGGAAAAGCTAGCATGCGTAACGTTACACAGTTAAAGCTATGTCTATTTTACGTTCCGCAGGCACTTCTTACATGTTAGGTTTTAATTTAATAGCCACAATAGTGACAGGATGTTAGTCTCTCGCCTCAGCATACCAAACACCTTAGTCGCCTCTTACTTCTTCTTCAATCGGTCCCTCATTACTGAGGATCGTGGTCACCGGAACCCCTTAAACGGACTATCTGTCTCCATCGATTCCGGTCCGAAGTAGCCTTCACCGTCTGGTAAAATTTTGACGAGGAGGTGGCCTCTTTCACTTGCCACTTTCGCCTCTTACTACATCCACGGAAGTAACATTGTAGTCCCAAGACCATACGGTCAAGAACACCACTGTAACATAATTATCATTTCTTTCAATAATCTTTGAATTTCCTTATCTACGTCCCAATTTCATTGCAATTAACAAAACAAGACTCATTCTTATGAATAAGTAATTTAAAATCCAAACATCAAATGCTCCATAATCGCAAACTTGAAGTCAACATAATTATTCACAGTCGTTTCTTGCAAAATATTTCTCTTCACAATAATTACAGGCCGCTCAAGTTTTTCACGGAATTCCGTATTCCTTTCATATCCATCAGTCAAAATTGCTAACTTTGGCCAAGTTTGGGGAAACGCGAATCGGATGAATCCGGTGTGAGGGCTCGGAGCACGGAAAAAATGGAGGGTTTGTTGATAAAACAGGCTCTTGCCGTGTACTGTCGGGTTTAAAAGCCCTAACAGACGACCAAATTTGGTTTGGTCCGAACCACGAACTTGGTTGGCTCCAAACTTCGTCGCCGAACAAAATGTTCGGCGAACCGCTGAACACACGTTCGAATTTGGTTTGGAGCCAACCATGTTCTTGGTTCGGACCAAACCAAATTTGGTCGTCTGTTAGGGCTTTAAAATAACACCTCTCCATTTCTCCCGAGGGTGGCTTAAGAGGCGACTAAGGAAATTGGTTAAGAGTGTTTTTAGGCTAGCAACCGATCACTATAATACCTGCTGCTGTAGCATGGTATCCTAAGTACTTTTTAGGGTTCCGCACCCAAAGGGGAACAAACGGGACCCTATTACTGAGACTTTGCTGTCTGTCCGGCTGTCACCAGGCTGTATATCACGAACCGTGACAGCTAGAGAGTTGACATTATCACAGATGATGTATTTCTGTTGCCGCTATAACAACAAATACTAAAATCAAAATGATAAAAATAATTAAGGGGGGCTCCCGTAAAAACGTGTTTTTTTTGCTGTTTTTGGTACGGAACCCTTCGTGCGCGAGTCCGACTGGCCGGTTTTTTTAATTATTTTTACAGCGGCATTTTCTCCATTTCAAACAAGAACGGTTTAAAAGATTGTTTGCATTCAGAATATTTTACGCCTATTCAATTTAAACATGTTCTTTTTAAAAAAGAAGAACTACGATGCCCACTCCATTTGCCAAGCGAAACAAGTTGACGTTCGAAATTCAAAATGGCGCATGATTTACGCTCGAGCAACGGGCATGTCTCGACGTGTCAAAAGTTAAACATCAACGTGTTTGAGCGTCAGCGACCTGTCTTTTTGCGAGTTCTGGGAATTTGTTTGTTTCTCGTTAGTTTAGAGTGAAAAGTTCGAGTGACGACTTTAGTTGGAACTTTAGTAATGGTTAGTTTCTTTGATTAGGTCGGTTACTTTTCTGACAGATGTTTTCTATTGGTGTATTATCCCCTACTTCGCCTACTTCGTATATGACATTACACTTTTGCAAACATTTGTGACATTAAACATTAAACTACCGTGAGACTCACTCATGTTGAAAATTTAACGGATAACTCACGTTCATTAAATCAAGTTTAGCTCGACATGTTTCGGACTAACCCGTAGCCCTTCATCTAGGAGCCGCGGCGGCTGCTGCAGCCAAGCGCGAACTGCGCGCCTCCGCTCTCTTCGCGCGACTGCTCGTGCTCGACGAAACTAACACCGGCACACGACTACCCTCGTTATTATCGTCATTTATATTATTGTCAAAAATAGGGTAGCACACAACACTAACCACTTCCCGTTATCCGTTAAATTTTCAACATTTGTGAGATTGTGTGTGTTTGCTACTTTTTCACGTGCAGACACATACATAGACAAAACCATGCCTATTCCTCTTTTCGTAGTCACTTCTAGCATTATTATAAGTTTAGACGAAATAGGTATTTTAGAGACAGATTGCTAACCTGTCGCCTAAAATTATAGCATAACCTTAACCTTAGTCACCTCTTACGACATACATACATACATACATATTCTCACGCCTGTATTCCCAAGAGGGGTAGGCAGAGCACATGAATTCAGAAATCCAGTGCCACGTTTATCAATTTCAAGGTAACCAGATGGTTAAACGTGATATTGCAGTGACAGGTAGCTAGCCCATCGCCCACAATACACTAACCCTTTCCCAGAGTCGACTCTTATGACACCCACGGGAAGAAAGGGGGAGGTGCTATTCTAACCCGGCACCACACGGATCTTACGACATGCTTGCAAGAAATGCAGAGGTGTTATTCTAAATTCAATGCCACACTGCCATTGTGATTTATATTAGAACAAAACAAACAATGCCATTTAAAAGCAATCCACCAATCGCTTACGATTCAATCCCAAAATTGACGGGAAATCAAACAAAAACCCCATAAAGTCACGTTCTGGGACTTCACTCACAAAATATCCCCGGAGGTCAATTACTTCTGATTGCAGGTGCTATACTTAAGATCGCTTAATGAGTAAGTCATTAGAGAAGCGCGTGACCCGATTTACATAAGGCATTGGTGATACTTATATACTGGAAGGTGCAAAAAGAAATAATCTAACAAAAAAAAACAACAGGCTTTCTTTTGCGGATTGTACTTTTTGCCAACTATACTTCATTGCCATCCACCCTAGATTATGCGCACAAGATTTCAACTCAATCAGACCAACCGTTGAAGAGTTCCCTCCATCGTAGACAGTCCCGGCTGGGCCACCAGAGGTTCGCTACCGGAATATAACACCTCTCCATGTCTTCCGTGGATGTGGTAAGAGGCAAAGGTATCTTGTATGTTGTATGAGGTTAAGGTATATCCCATCAAAAACAATACTTGTCAAAAAAAACCAAGTCTC
>BHDV01065590.1:9354-73160 GCA_005406045.1 Adoxophyes honmai
AAGCTATAAAATTGGTATGTGTGCTATCTCTTCTGTGATACCCCGAATTTAACGCGAGCGGAGCCGCGGGCAAAAGCTAGTCCTGTATAAATAAGAATAGAAAGCTGCAGCTGCAAAGTCCAGTTTTCGATCCAATGTTCGGTCGCAAAGCCTTTGTAATATAACCCAACCGATGATAATATACGAAGGTATATTATGTCACGACACACGATAAATCTTCTATGACATATTGACGGATTACTTCCTATAGGATTATGATATCATAAAAGATTTTGGGATCGCTAAGCGGTTACTGAATTTTGTAGTGACTCTGTTAAGTTATCTTGAAGTGAATTAGAAATCAGTTTGTGAAAGTATTTTAGGGTTCCGTACTCAGAGACTTAAAACGAGACCCTATTAGTATTATTGACACTTGGTTGTCCGTCCATCCTTCTGTCTGTCACCAGATTTTGTCTTACGAAGCTTAAGAAGGCAGAGCGCACAAAACGTTACGTAGACAAAACCGTGGAATAGTGAAAAATTTCCCCCGTTTTATTCCACATTTTCCACTGTTTTTTCGGTTTTATTAGTCGCATCGTGATGTTACATACCCTAAAGCCTTCCTTGATAAATGGTCTATCTAACACAAAAATATTTTTTTAATTCGCACCAGTAGTTCCTGAGATTAGCACGTTCAAACAAAAAAACTCTTCAGCTTTATTATATTAGTATAGATTTTGTAGTGCACTATCACCACCACATATATAGGTAGCGATATAATGATAGCTAAGCCGAGCCACCAAGCTCGCGATTAAAATAAGCATTTGAATCTTTTTTTTTCAAACAACTTCTGGCCACACAAAATTATTCGCAAAATTTAATTGGTCCTTTAAACAGTCGTTTTGTGAGGGCACCCAAAAGGCATTAAAATCTTTTGTGAGAGACACTTCAGTATTTAATGACGCCTTCCTTAATGATGTGCTTTCTTGCAATTTTTGCCAATATTGAGATTTTTTTAATTATCATAAGCGTTGTGCCTCTGCTGGGTGGAAATCTCTTTCTCCTTCAACTATTATCTTTAGCTTGGTCCGGCGAACTTCGGTCCGCTTTAGCAAGATTTCCAATTTTTTTTACCGTTAAAACCTTTTCTGGTCTTCCACAAATATTTCAAGACTAGAATTAGCTAAAGTGTGATTAGTAAGGTCCCTGTCCTCGACACTGACCCAATACACGGCACTTGCAACCAGCAAGACAGGTGACAGATGGGTGTCGTCTACTGGGCGTTGAGACGTCGAGCATTGGTACATTAAATACCTTATATTTGTAAATTGAGCCTTCACCGAGAAAACTGTCCTGTTTTAAACATTAAGAGGGCGCACACATTTTTTACGAACGTAATATAAGATCAGGTGGGGGAAGAGAAATTCAGGGGTAGGGCAGGGGTAAGAGGCACCACAGACCATAACTCGTCGAGTTATGAGTGATTATGGTCTGTAGAGCCCTCTTATCCCTGCGTTTCTCTTCCCCCACCTGACTTTAGTGGTTTTGGACCAATGTTTAAAAAATCGTGAAATGTAAATTAACTCATATTTAGCCATGAAAAAAATATGGTTAGACTAAACATATTCTGTAAATTTACAATAAAATTGTTTCATTTGTAATTACATTAAAATCAATGAGAAAAAAAATAAAGTAATGGTTCAACTTTCAAATTATGTAAAATGATATTTGAATAATAAAAACCAATAATTTGATTCATGTTAATCCGTTAATCCCCAGTAGACTATATTGTCTATCAGATAATAACAAGTTTATATCGTTTATGGTAAATTTTAATGGCAAATTTTCAAGTGAAAGACAGCTCTGACAGCTGTGAAAACCCTTCAACAAATTGGCTAAGTAAAAGAAATCTGTGTTGCTAATAAAATATTTTTTTCCGTTAATCCCTAGAAAAAGAGTTTATTTATATGTTACAGTAGTTTTTCTTTAAAAACTTAAGGATTTATAGCTTTCTAAAGCATTGGAAAAACATCAAAATCACCGAATTTTGTGTGCACGCTCTTAAAGGTCTGGTACATCATCCAACTTTTTGACTAGGAGCTCATAAACAAAAGAAAGTACAATTGCAAGATATCTGAGGCTATCGTTTGTCTAACATTACAGTTTGTTCAGGCTTTAGTAAACAACTCTATTTAATTATTGTGTGCATTTCACTCGAAACGTCTAGCGTCAGATAGAAGGGTCTATATCACGTTTTGTTTGTTTGTTTCTAATATTGGTACTTAGAAACATTTTGGGCACGGTTTTTGGGTGTGAATTTAGGATGCTTCGACTGTAGTTAGTCATACTATGAAATGCAAAAATAATGATATACAATAATAAGTAGATTTATATAGGCACATACAATCACGCCTGTCTTCCCAAATGGGATAGGCAGAGCACACGAAACGTGACATAGACAAAACCAGGTTGAAGACTATTTCACGCTTCGCAGCCACTTCCAGCAGTTTTAGTTTTGCAAACAGATGAAAGTGGTAGGTAGTAGGTACAACAGTAACAGGTTGCTTAGTAGGCCACGGAAGAAATGGAGAGATGTTATTCTATCCCAACACCACACGGCAAATAAATAAATACACAGAAATAACACAAATAATATATAATGTAGGAGTTGGTGTGTGCCACATCTTCAGCTGAACATACATATATATTCTCACGCCTTTATTCCCAAGAGGGGTAGGCAGAGCACATGAATTCAAAAATCCAGTCCTTCAGCTGTAGGCCTCTAAAATTCATGCCTTTATCTATGCAACTTTCCGTATCTCTGTCCACCCATGTATGTATAACATATAAGGGGTCGATATATATTAATCACCCCTGTTAAGTAACGCGCTCTTCGGAACTGGGTCAGTTCTCTCCAGACGAGAGAGATGCGACCTATCTCCTCGTCCAACCCTTTAATCCGCTTAGGTCATTAGCAAAAGGTTAGCGTGTATATATTCCTGTGCTATCTGGGTAGAATACCTCTCCGTTTCTTCCCTGGATGTCGCAAGAGCCGACTAAGGTTTGGACGATAATCTATGTCCACACCAGTGCGCTTTCACGTTCACCTTGCGTCTTCCTCTGACGCATGTCCGTGCAAGCACAGCGCATGTGCTGAAACTAGATCTGTCCTCAACATGTCCTCAATGAAGACACGCTGGCGGCATGCGCTGTGGTTAGTGGTTGCACGAGCATGCGTCAGAGGAAGACGCAAGTATCGATATCATAACCTCAATTTTTACTCGTCTCGTACGACATCCACAGAAGAAATGGAGAGGTGTTATCGGTCGTATTTATAATTGTTCTAATTATGTACTTACCAGAAAAATAAAGACTTACTCTTTCACAAAGGCAAAAGGCAAAATAAGGAAAACGTCACTTTGAAATAAGAGGTGTAAACTCGGAGATCCATTTTGATTAGCATTTATAAAGAATATTTCAACAAGCTTTATTTACTGGAACGTTTTTTTCACGCAAAATTAAACGGTTTAATTTAAAAACGCGCCAAATTAAATTAAAACGTTTTAAAACAATGCACTTCTTAACCTTTTGTAAAGAATTGTTTGTCCTAATTGGTGTAATAAGGAAATGAAGATAATTAATTGTAGCGAGGAAATTATGTTGGTGTAAAGCAATTTAAATAAAAGTGTCTTGTGTTTTAATTAAGCTGATTTAAATTTAATTGGATTTTTAGATCTTTTTACAGCATCTTAGAGACTTTCCGAAATATGTTTGTATTTTGACATGTAGAGGTAGGTATAAGACAGCGCCTCCTAACGGCACGTTTGTACAACTGCCGCGGTCAACACAGTTTCCATACAATTCTTCGCGTTTAACGCAAACGAAATCAACGTGTTTCTTCATCGACTTCAGTAGCTTTACATTACAGACAACGTAACTAACTCCTCCCCGTGTGGTCTCGGGTTAGAATAGTACCTCCCCCTTTCTTCCCGCGGGTGTCGTAAGAGTCGACTCTGGGAAAGGATAATGTGTATTGTGAGCGATGGGCTAGCAACCTGTCACTGGAATATCACATGTAACCATCTGGTTACCCTGAAATTGCTAAACGTGGCCCTGGATTTTTCAATTCATGTGCTCTGCCTACCCCTCTTGGGAATACAGGCGTGAGAATATGTATGTATGTGTAACTAACTAAACTTGTCGACGAGCTCAAATTTTCCAAACAATTTGATACCTACTTTTAACACCTCGACGTCGGTTGCAGACGAGTTTCTTGGTACGCTAGACAATAACACCACCTGCCTTCCACTTAGAAAAAAATTGCGTTAGTGTCGAATAATGAAAACCATACATACATACAATCACCCCTGTGTTCCCAAATGAAGTAGGCAGAGCACGAAACGTGACATAGACAAAACCATGATTATGACTAAAACACGCTTCACAGCCACTTCTAGCATAGTTTTAGGTTTACAAAGATGGAAGAGGTAAAATACTGACAGGTTGCTAGCCTGTCGCCTAAAAATATCTTAACCTATTTCCTTAGTCACCTATTTGGATGTCCACGGAAGAAATGGAGAGGTGTTATTCTATCTAGTAGTATTGTATTATGGACTAAACCTGTTATTCTATCGTATTGGATAACTGTAATTATAGATGTAATACTTTATTCACAGTATATTTATTTTTTCTAACGTTAGGTTTTTACAATATTGGTATAAAAGTAATAAAATAAAATAAATTACAAAATATACAATCATTATAAAAACCTAACCTAGATGGGCGTCGGCAGCGGGGCAAGGCCCAAGCTACCGGCGGTTAGGGCTGCAGACTGAGGAACCTCCTGACGATGCGCGCCGTGTCAAGGAGTACCGCCTTTTGCATCAAACCCTTGAGCCAACCGTCTAGCGAGAGTCTCCTAAGATGGTGGTCGAGACTCTTCGCTATGAGACCGTTTGCTGTGACGACTATCGGTACAATGATCGTCGAATCCACATCCCACATGTCGGTCACCTCGTGAGCCAAGTCAAGGTACTTGCTGAGTTTGTCCTTCTCGGCCTTCACGAGGTTCTCGTCATGGGGGATGGTGATGTCGACGAGCACTGCACGGCGCTGTGATCGGTCTATTATCACGATATCAGGCTTATTGGCAACAATAGTCCTGTCCGTGATAACAGATCGATCCCAGTAGAGCGTAGCACGACCATTTTCAAGAACTACTGGCGTCGGTGTGTATTTGTAATACGGCACTTCAGATTCTACAAGGCCGTATTGAAGAGCAAGTTGCTGGTGGATAATTCTGGCTACTAGGTTATGTCTGTGTAAATACTCTCCGTTAGCAAGATGAGAACAACCGGAAATAATATGTCTGAGTGACTCACCGGGACGGTGGCATGCCCGACAGATGTCGACCGTACCGTCCTTCAGAATATATTTCCGGTAGTTATTCGTCTTGATAACCTCATCAGCAATTGCACAGACAAAACCTACGGTTTCCCCAAAGAGGTTGCCGAAGCGTAGCCAGTTTACCGACGCGAGCAAATCTACATCAGGCCCATGTAGGGCCCGGTAGAAGCGCCCGTGCAGCTCCTTGCTCTTCCATACGTCCATGCGATCTTCCGTGCTGAACACCTTAGGTTTACGCCAGTTCTCAGTAGCCAAGGAGAGCGGTGTGAAGTTTCTGTCAACTGCCACAACATCGCGATGCAATGCGCACTCATTGTGAAGGAAGTATTCTCTGAGGCTGCACACCTCGCGGTTGTGAAGGTTTTTGGCATTCAAGATACCTCGACCACCACATTTCCGCGGGATGTACAGTACAGTCTCATAACAGATGAGCGCGGGTGCAACATGCGATGTGTTGTGAGCAGGTGACGGACTCTTCTATCCAGGGCGTCCAGCTCAGTCTGAGTCCACTTGAGTACGCCAAAGGAATATGTGAGGAGTGGTATTACCCAGGCGTTCAGAGCTCGGATCTTGTTGCCGCCTGACAAAAGACTATTTAGTACTTTTGTCACGCGGCAAAAGAAACGCTCCGATACCGCCTGTTTAATATCACTATCCACGATACCCAAAGACTGTGACATACCCAAGTATTTGTAGGTTTCAGCTTCTGAGAGGGACTTGAGAGTTATTGTCTCAGAAAGTTGTAAATTCGTAGAATTCACAACCTTTCCCCGTTGTACATGCATGACCGCGCACTTGTCGACACCAAATTCCATCTTTTTCCCGTTACTAAAAGCTTCAGTAGTCTTTAGTAACTTTATCAAGTCTTGGCTTTTTGGTGCAAACAGTTTCAGGTCATCCATATACAATAGATGAGAAATAATCTTTATTATTATTATCTAGCCTGGGTCGGTATCCCACTGCTGGGCAAAGGCCTCCCCCCATGTCCTCCATTCCTCCCGATCTAGAGCGGTCTGGGGCCAGTCGCCGAGAAATACGTCTAGGTCGTCCCGCCATCTCCGTCTGGGCCTGCCCCGTCGTCGCCATCCATCACTTGGCACCCACTCAGTGACATGTTTTGGTAATATGTTAAAATATAAAAAAAAAAAACAAAAAAACCCGACAACACACGGCAAAATAATTAAAAAGCCTGGTATTATCTGTGTTCTATTACTCAGCAGCCCACTTCGCCAAAACTCGTCGTAGAATGAAACGTTACTCCAGTTACACAATGAGCCGCAGTCAATTCCGACGTTCCTTTTCTCCGATTCAGACTGCATGAAAATGCAACGAGCAGGTCTGTGGCACACTGGGGGTTGAGGGATTTTTTTTAATACTTAAATACATGACCATACAGTTTAATTAATACATACCATATAAAACGTCCCGTGTGGTGTCGGGTCTAGAATAGCACCTCTCCATTTCTTCCGTGGAAGTCGTAAGAAGCGACTTAGGACCTAGGTTTAGGTATGCTTTAGGCGTCAAGCTAGTTACTTGTCATTATTATACCTCTTCCATCTGTTTTCAAATCTAAAATTATGCTAGAAGTGACTGCGAAGCGTGAAGTAGTCAGAATAGGTCGTTTGCTTTGCCTACCCCATTTGGGAACAAAAGCGTGATTATATGTACAAACAGATGAAAGAGATATAATAGTGGCCTAAAACATAGCTTAACCTATTTTCTTTGTCATGTCTTATTATGTCTTATGACTTATGTAATGCTTTATGACATTCACGAAAGGAATTGAGAAGTAATATTATAAACCCGACACCACACGGGTAACAAATAATCTTATTCTCACTTTCATAACTTAAAATAGGAGAATTTTGATCATGCAAAACCCATCAAGTGGACGATAAAGTACTATTTCAGTCGCGCTATAGGTGAGTGAAAAATATGGCTTTACTATCGGGATATCTATTTTATGCGCCATAAAACCCGCTACGCGATGGATGTCACCTTGGGCTCTCAAATTCGCTTGATAATTTCGCGTTAGCATTCTGAAATGTTAAAGTCGAGACGCGTCACTTTCAGAAACTACTTACAAAAATAAGACCATTTTTAGTGAGATATTTTAAACATAAATAGTAAAGTAAAAAGTCATAAACGAGTAAGGAAATAGGTTGAGGTACATTTTAGGCGACAGGCCATCGCTGCCAACTTAAATCCTTTAAAAAATGTACTAAAAGTGGCTACAACACAATACATGCAATACTCATGCTTTTGTCTATGTAGTGTTTAATTTGCTCTGCCTGCGCCCTTGGGAATACAGGCCTGATGTATGACTGATATGAAAACATTATTAGAAAATGTCACTCCAAGCTTTAAATCAGTTTTCCACCCAAGTGCGGAAACAGTAACATTTCCAGTCTTCGCTTCGGGTACTTGAAAACGACCCGGTATTGATTCCCGCGAGCACTCCTCAAGTGTATCGACATAATAAAATGTAACATATGTCCGTCCGTAGGTGCTTGAGACCCATTGAACCCTCTTACGTAGGTCCGTACTCCGTCAATTACATAACGAAGGTACGGTGCTATGTATAATGAAATTTTCCTAAGGTTCACTTAGTAAATAAGTGAGCGATGTACTCGTAACGTCTACCGTCGCTTCATCGATGCTAATATTATAAATGCGAAAGGAACTGCTTGTTACCTTTTCACTCTTTTTACTGATGAACCGATTTAAATGAAATTTTGTACCACGTAATTTATCCCTTGTGGTGTCGGTATAGAATAACACTTTTCCGTTTCTTCCATGGATGTCGTAAGAGGTGACTAGACTATGGAAAGAGGTCTAGGTATACTTTAGGCGACAGGCTAGCAACCTGACTCTATTATATCTGTTTTCAAACCTAAAATTATGCTAGAAGTAGCTGTGAAGCATTAAATAGTCATAATCGAGGTTTCAACCTACGTCACGTTTTGTGTACTCTGTCTACCACATTTGGGTACATAGTCGTGATTGTTTGTGTATGTGAATACTTTACGTATCGTCTGTCTAGTACTACGTTTTTTATCTTAAAATGTCTTTGCGAGTTTTTAAAAACAAGTCAATTGATAATTTAGAAGCATATTTAAATTTTAAACCCATCTATTCACTATTTCTTCCGTGCTGTCGTAAGAGGTGACTACAGAAATAGCTCAAGGTATGTTTAAGCGACAGGCTAGCAACCTGCCACTATTATACTTCTCTCATCTATCTGAAACCAAAAAAATATGTCCCATTTTCATATAATTATGTATCTTATAGGAAGTTCTGCCTACCCAATTTAGAAATATAGCCGTGTGATATGTAGCACCACAAACATCTCCCATAAACATACACGTAACACCAAAAATAAATTCCATGAACAAGCGTCCTTTTACCACATAATAGTAACTTATCCAACACCTTGCTAGCAATTTGCAGCCAACATTACACTTTAGGGACCAAAAGCCATTCATTAAAATGCTTTTACTGCACCCCAAACTTAAGGGCCAGTTCACACTAGCGATTGTTTTCGGCGATTTTTAGGCTAAGCGCGCACTACGATTTTTTGTCGTGCGACAATTTTGTCGCAGAAATGCAACGTAAGGGTTTATATGTCATCGCGCGCATATATGATGAAAAAATCACTATGGACAGCGCTATTTTAAAATCGTGTCGCACGACAAAAAATCGTAGTGTGCGCTTAGCCTTAGGCGAGCAAGCTGCGATATTGCCGCGATTTCTTATGAGGCAGCTTGCTCGCCTCATGCTCGCAACGATCTCGCATCGCCTAAAAATCGTCGAAAAAATCGCTAATGTGAACGGCCCAAAGGGACACCGCAGACGACAGACTTTTCGTGCTATCGAGTCTGCGTCGCACAAAGTCTGCATGGCTTGTATGCATTGTGCGCCGGACTTTTTGCGCGTCGTGTGCGTTACTGCATATAATTCCATAGGTTCTATTTTCACAGACTAAAAAGTCCGTCGCGGATAGTCTGCGCGGGGCCTACTGTACCCCCAACTTAACGGTTTGAGTGGCTGGCTCCCCGAGCCTTTGACCTACTTATACCGCAATACGAAGTTTGAAAGGAACCCTGCACAATGATGCTGAAAAACGCAGCCTAGAAATGAACAAATGATAGTCCAAATGTTTACGTAACGGAACAGAATAGGTCATAGAACTACGTGCAGTACCTCAAGTGTCATTACGATCGAAAATCGAGTCATTATCGCCTGCGTTAATACGTCCAAATCGATCATGCAGTCGTTAACGAATTCGTTTGGGAATTAACGCGGAATTGTTTGGAAACCGAGACAGCGCTGCCAGCGGAACGTTTGCACAACTCCCGCGGTCGATGCGTTTCCTCACAATTCCGCGTTAATTCGCAAACGAAATTGTTAACGACTGCATGATCGATTTGAAAACACTAGACGCTACTCGTCTTGTCAATCACGACAGTTGTGTAAACGTGCCGCTGGGAGGCGCTGTCTCAGTTCCCATATAAACTAAGCACCCGCAGCTCTACGGTCTAATGCACCAAAAATCATGATCGTTTTTAATTTGACAGTTAAAACCAAAATTAGCTTTGAAAGTGAAACATTTTTGGTTTTAATTGTCTAATTAAAAACGATTTAGTTTTTTGTGCGTTAAGACAATTAGCGCTGCTAGCTGTTCTCATACAACCTAGTGGACTTTCCCAGTATCTGGACTGTAATGCATCTGCAATGTCTGGTGTCTGTGAATGTCCATTGGGTAACAGTGATCACTTATGATCAGGAAACAGTGATCAGGAAAGTTGAGAATAAATTTACAATGTAGTATATGTTACAGTTAAAACTTATAGGCGGTCAAAATCACTTTAGACTGCAAAAAATCAGGCAAAAGTGGTTTTGACCGATGCCTTTGGTTAACATCAGTTTTGACTGATTTTCGCAGTCAAAAGTGGTTTTGACCGGCTATAAGTTTTGACTGTAACATATACTACATTGTAAATTTATTCTCAACTTTCCTGTTTAAGTTTTACAAGTGCCGGTAAAATGTTGAAGCTTCCATGTTGTTCGTAACTTTATTGTGCACTTTTGGTCGATTCAACCAACTCTTTTTATAATTTTCTCTCGTTCGGACGAATCAACTTTCAGTTGCTTTTATAAAACAACTCGATTCCCTGAAGTATTTGATATCAATGAAATGAGATAAAGATTTCAATAAAGATTGGCTTTAGAAATTTTACTGGCACGTTTCTAATTTACTTATCGCGTCAATAAAACAAGATAAAACAAATGATATTAAAACGTTTGCGATAAGAACATAGTATATGGTCTGACAATACGATAACAGTATCTAGTAAGGGAGCTCATCGCGAAAATGCACTGTCATTTTGGATTTGAAACAATGAGACTGGGTTTTTCCCATCTGTTAGTACCAAAGTACTCAGTAGTCTAAGCTACCAACTATTTACTGGGAATATTTTTCCCATTTGTAACCACTAACATATTTGGTAGTAACAACAAAATGGACAGTCTCGGTTTTGTCTAATCACTCTAAAACTAAATAAGTCTATTTAAGGCGCAGCGCAGACGACAGAGTTTTGTTCGATCGAGTCTGCAGAGCAATAAATTCTCTGAATGGCGCGCTGACAGTTTCCATTCAGAGTTTCTTGGAAACTGTCAGCGCGCCATTCAGAGAATTTATTGCTCTGCAGACTCGATCGCACAAAACTCTGTCAAAGAACAAAAAAAAGTTTGTTTTTTTTAAGTTACCTACTGTTACCCGAAAGTATTTATTATGATAAAATTCCTCATGATTTTTATTACAGAAAAGCATAATCTAACGTCCCAAAAGAAATTGTAGTCGAAATGAAAACATCCTCTTATCGATCTCAGTAAAAACATTCATCATAAACCATTCTGTCATAACAGTCAGCAAAGAAACGCTTTATTGATATACAACGTTTCTGATAGTTTCCCCGAGCATAAAACCCCGTTACAAAGTCATCGTTTCGCACCCTCACAAATCCACCAACTCGACAAATATGTTTTCGACATCGTCATCTTTTGACGAACGAATCATTCACCCTTTAGATCGGCACCTCCCCGACCATTACCATCATGACGTTATTCAATTCACTGCCGGGATGTTAGCATATTTTCTCGACAATTTCTCGCAAAATATTCCACTGGGGTGACATAATGAAAATAACGAAACGGGTAACCTTTCTCTCTGAATGGGCGAAAGCTGATATTATTTTGGAGCCGCCATCAAAAAATGGCTTCCGCTGCCACGTGTTTAGACTCGAAGGGATGAATGCCGGAGTACGTATCAGCACAAATTCTTGAACAACACTTCACGTCATTATTGGCAGAAGCGTGGTGTCAGGCTAACAGGTTTCAATGTTTTCCTTAATATCGTAAGAAGCGACTAAAGATAATAAGGTAAAATACCTATTTTCGGCTAGCAATCCGACACTATGATACCTCTTTTATGTAACTTAAAATCTAAAAAAATCTGCCAAAATGCTCATGGTTCTATGTAACATTTTGTGTGGTCTATCTGCCCCGTTAGACTATACAGGCGTGAAGCATATACTTTTGGCAGGAACGAAGTAACTGTACTCAAAAACAAAGTTACAGAAAATTACCTATTTATGACACACTTGTGAGGCTAATTTTTTGCAACTGAGTGTAGGGTAATGTCACATTTCACTGTTTTAAATTTCACACAGTCACACAAACATGATTCTGAATTTTATAGGTACCTTGGGAAAGATTATCAATGATGTTAAGGTAGCTTTTAGATTACAGAATCTGTTATTACGAGTAACATCATCTAAACTAAAATCCTGTTTTGTCTATGTAATGGTTCGTGTACTTTACCTACAACATTTGAGAATACGGGTGTGATGCACGAATGTACACTTAAACCTATTTTCTTATTTGCATCTTACGAAAAGAAATGGATAAAAACATTATTCCAAATCCGATACCACATAAACATAACCAAATCAAACAAAATGTCAGTATTCATTTACATTAATTTGGGCCACTTTTACATCTCTTAGAATCTTTTAGAATGCAACGTTTATAAAAAAAATATAAAAGGGCGTTGTTAAGCATCTCTTTATTTATTCCTCCAAGGTTGGGGGCCAAAAATTCTCTTTCATGTAAACGAAATCTCGGTGAATAGGTGTGCTTATGCCTACGCGGTTGCGGCTTCCCACATTTTAATTAAGTTTATGTCCAAGAATATCAGACAAAATGATGAGTAAAAATCTAATTTTATATTCTCGATTACTCCTGAATTTAATATTGGTTATCCTATTATATCAAGGACGATATATTTTTGGTGTGTGCCCTTCAATAAAGTATTAAATTACGACGGTGAAAGAAACATTTATACCTACATCGCCCCTGTATTCTCCAATGAGGTAGGCAGAGCACACAGAACGCTACATAGACAAAACAATGACTATTTCACGTTTTGTGGCCACTTCTAGCATAATATCTTTTAGATTTTGAGGTGGCAGGTACAATAGTGACAGGTTGCTAGCCTGTCGCGTAAAGCACACCTAAACCTAATTCCTTAGTCGCCTCTTACGACATCCACAGAAGAAATGGAGAGGTGCTAATCTAACCGATACCAGGATTAAAAAAAAGCCAAACCAAAATAACCTGAACTAAATATTCCAACAAATACGTCAACAAATGAACATTTTCATGACGTTCTTTTTTCGTTTGTTTATTTTTAAGCAAGATGGTGGATCTACATTCATAATCAAACATAACTCATTTAGTTTATTAAGGAAATCCCAAATAACACGTCACATTAGCTTCATGACGACGTCGTCATCTCATAATTGTGCTGTCCGATTGATCTAAATCTGTCCAGTCAAAACATTGTACACAACAGAAAAATGTTTTCCACGGATTCCATTCCAACCGAATTTTCCTACAAATACTACGAACAACATAAGTTTGTGGAGATATAAAATTGTGATGAAATGTTTGCGTAAAGTTGCTGCCATACATGATCACGCCCGCATTCCCAAACGGGGAAGGCAGAGCATACAAAACGCTACATTAGACAAAGCCAAACTTTACTCTTCGTAGCGAATTTTTAGATACAAAGTTATTTAAGACAAGTATACTTAGTAATAGGTTGTCAGTCCATCATCATCATCATCAGCATATATTTATACGTCCCACTGCAGGGCACAGGCCTCCTCTCAGTATAAGAGGGCTTGGGCTATAATTCCCACGCGGGCCCAGTGCGGATTGCGAACTTCACACACAGCGTTGAATTACTTTGTCGCTGTGTGTAGGTTTCCTAACGACGTTTTCCTTCACCGAATAGCTCGTGATAAATATCGAATTCGATATCGCACATAAATTCCGAAAAATTCAGAGGTGCGAGCCCGGGGTTTGAACCCACGACCCTCTGCTTGAGAGGCCACAGGTTGTACCACTGGGCTACCACGGCGTCAGTCCATCGCTTAAAATGAACCTATCTTAATATATTTTCCTTAGTCGCGTCTTATAACATCTACGTAAGAAATGGAGAGGTACTATTCTAAACCCGACACAACTCAGCTACAATAGTGACAGGCCTCTCTGGCCTGTCGCTCAAAGAATGCCTAAACCTATTTCTTTAGTCGCATCTTACGATATCCACGGAAGAAACGGAGAGGTGTTATTGTAAACCCAAAACCACGTTTACTAATCGGAAAAGGTAAGGTAAAAGTAAATTGCTAGACGTGGCACTGAATTTTTGAATTCATGTGCTCTGCCTACCCCTCTTGGGAATACAGGCGTAAGAATATGTATGTATATATGTATGTATGTAAAAAATAGTATAGTACCTACTTGTCAATATAGATGACAAAAAAATCAAGATTAAAGCGATAACTGGTGGAACTTACCCCCGTCATTAAAACTTGCCAAGTTTACTGCCGACCACTGTATTTTGTTAGTGACGTCAATGAGTCTTGTAAATTATTTGGCATCAACAAACTTTTCCAGGTGGTCCACCCACTTGCTTAAAAAGCAAATAAAACCAGCAATAAATTTATTTCGGCGACGTATGAAACTTGTCGCATTTTTAGAATTTAAGTATCAAATAAAAATCAAGAATGTTGGCTTTTAATTCCAGCTGAACTTTCTTTCTGAACGGGCGTAAAAAAGTCTTTTTTAAACACGCATCAGTGTTTTTTGGGGGAAAGTTTTAATGAATGTAATGTTAACCTATTGTGAAGTCAATAATAGATGTCCCTGTCACCATTCTGTTCGCGCGGTGACGCAGAGTGTGCGTTTGGGAGCAACCGCTGCGGTTTCTAGATGATGGGCTACAGACCAAGCCTGAAATATGTCGAGCTAATCTCGCTAATTCGTTATTTTCATTACGAGTGAGTCTCACGGTAGTTTAATGTTGAAAGTAGAGAAAACTACAACTATTCCACAGTCCGTAGCTTAATACAATTTGAGGTCTATATTTAGATAAAAGGAGTATAATACCTGTGACAGGTTGCTAACCTGTCACCTAAAGAATACATTAACCTCCTTAGTCGACTTCAACGATATCCACGGAAGAAATGGAGAGGTGTAGTATTTAAATATAAAACTACCATGAGACTTTCTTATAAGTAGTGAAATAAAACTGATACACTCACGACTTTATATCAAGATTAGCTCGACATGTTCCGACCAATTTGTGACCCATCATCGCGAGCTAGTTTATCCGCAACAGCATGTATGTATGTAAAATTTTTCATTTACTTAACTTAGGCAGCCTTTCATTTCATTAGTTAAATGAAACTTGCAAACCGCGCGTCCCGTCTGGCCTCAAATTTACATTTTTCTCATCCAATTCCAGAAGCTTAACGTAGTTAACTCGGCTTTATTTCAAACCATATTTCCAAAATGATTTATCACTGAAATCCTGACGCTGCAGACATTACGGAATTTCCAATAATCGATGGACTTACGAGATTTTAGGAAGTATCTGATACGAGGGAAACTTCAAAGCGGGTTCTGTGGTAAACAAAATTACCGTGAATTTGATCTGATTAACGACAAATCGGTACCAGATATTTAGGCCTAACGCCACAGAATAGGTAGAGTGCGTCCAGAGGGTCCACTCCTGAACATGTTGGTGTATTGTTGTTACTTTCTACTATTTAGTGCTTGCTGTAGGTAAACCTTTCTCGAGGTCGCGCGCGGAGCGTACCTAAACTACATAGTGAATTCTACCATTAGGCTCAATTCACACCAGAAAAGCAGCGCAGCGCGGAGTAGCGGAGCGCAGTTTCAGTGTCATGAGAATATCAACTTTATTTTCATTAAAATAAGACTTATTATCGAATGAGAAACTCTAACGATGCGCGCGGATGCCCGCGAATCCGCGGGAATTCCAGCGCATTCCATAAACAAAGGCGTGCGACTGCGCGAGCTGTTGCGGGAATGCCCGAGGATGCTCGAGTAGTCGCGACGGCCGCTGTCAATACATATGTCAATAATGCAATAATTATGTAAATTCCAGCGACTTCCTACGCATTCCAGCGGCTTCTCGAGCAGTCGCAGGAATCCTCGCGCATTCTCCACGGAGCGGGTCGTTGCGCTACGCCGCGCTGCGCTGCTCTTCTGGTGTGAATTGAGCCTTACAGTCTGAGTTAAGCTTTTTAGAGTTATCTTTAGGCTTTAACCGTAAACTGTTCAATGGATAATTAACCACAGTTTTTGTTATTTTAATTTAGGAAATAATGCATTTAAGTTTCAATAAAAAATAAAATTTTCCTTACAAATAGATGACCGGCTGGCACAAAAAAGAGGTTACATTCGCTTTTCCATTAGGCAACTAGGTACTGATTTTACACTATTGGTGTCAACTTTTCAAATTTAAACCGATTTTGATTCCGAGTGCAGTAAATAACTACCCAGATCGGCGTTGTACCTACCTACTGAAAGAAAGCGAAATAAACTCAAAATAATAAACATTTAAAATTTTACTGTATCTACCTAGCTACTCCACAGAAAATTAAATATGCACCTAAGTAAAACAACCTACCAAAATTTCGAAAAAAAAACCAGATCATCAATCAAAAGTTAAATTCATACGGCCAAAGGATTAAAAATAAGCTTTTATCGAAGTTTAATTTCAGTTTTAACCTCAATTTCAGTTCAGATTTTCGTATGAACCGTGTTATTAACAAGGAACCCTAAAAACGTCACAAAGGATCCCTTTAAAGCCACTTAGTGCGAAGCAAGCTGGTACAGGCCGATATTATAGAGGATTATTAAAATTTTCATGCATACTATTAGTTACTGACGACGAAGTTTGACTTGCGCATGAACTGTTTTTAACAAGCTGTTTTGTATTGGGAAATTCACCTTCTGAATTTGAAAATCGACGATAAACTTTTTGAACTGAATGAAGAAGTGTGTAGGAGTTGAATGATACAGATTTAATTTAGACTTTGAATTTATTTTAAGTTTTCAAAGTTACGCAATCCTCAATCTTAGCAAAGTAACTCGTGTTTTACTTATCGTAAGCTCGGAATAGAATACTTTGCACCAAAAAGGTTTCTTTCCATACCTTTGAAAACTTTTTTTATTTAATAAGTGAACTGGCCAGTTCACCCTTATGCATTTAATTAGTGTTTGTTATAGTTTTTGTAAAATCGAGGGCAAAAGATCTCATGGCCGCTCCCCATTGAGGATAGAACCTATAGAGTACTAATGTCATCTTGGTTGTTCGGAAATTATTCCGCAAAACAATTGAAGTGATTGCTGTGCTCTTATTGGCCGGTCCAAGATCGCGCGTGACGCTAGTGCCTTTTTCTCTACGGTTATTGGCTCTGTACAGTTTCTGTGACAGTGACGGTGACGTTTAGTATGTTGAAATCAACAAACCATTTGCGGACCGGGGTTGCGAACATTGTTTCTCTATAGGTTTTATCCTCTATGCCGCTCCCCAACACGATGGACAGATCTCATTAAGTCCATCACAGGGAATAAGATCATCGATTGTTCCCACACGTGAAGTCGACATAGCTTTGTCTATGTAACATTTCGTGTGCCTTGCCTACCCCATTTAAGAATACAGGCGTCATGTACTTATGTATATAAGAATCGACAATACAAAGAAACAATATTGTGTTGCTCTGCAAACAAAGATAAATTTTATTACAATTAGAAAACTATATTAAAAATTAACATTTCTACGTCAGGCATAAAGTAAACTTTACCTGCGAACAAAGAAACGACATTTAAAGTTCTTTTTCCTATTGTGTCGATTCTTTATCTATTCTATTTCATTTAAAACATTCTCTGTTAATAATTATTAAGTCAATACGACGACATTCCTCTTGTTTGCTTTTTCTTCAAAATCAACTGTTATTGCCAAATTGTTGCTATGCGGTTTGCGGGGTGATTAGAGGGTGGACTGTATTTTTCGGGAAGACTGAAAAGACCAAGGGAATAAAGGATTGCACAATACCTTAGCACTCCTGGTTCCTGTGACGGTGGAATCAGCCTGGTCACTTGTTAGACGCGAGGCGGCGCGGCGCGGTTCTGCTCTTCTATGCTGTTGCACTACACCTTAAAACACTTGGGAGCTCCCTGGTCTATCAAATAGTCACGACTAACTAGCTTTCAGCCTTAATTAATTAAAACACATTCAGTGCAATTAGCGACACTGGTTTTGATGCCGCAAGGGCAGTAGTTCAAGCGAGAATGTTCGGATGCATACATCGTCAGTTACATGTTCTCGTCTCCTCTCTCTTTCCTCCACAGGCGATGATATTGTGCAGGGAAGGGACAAGGAAAAAAGGCATCAGTGGAAGTAATCGTTCGATGGGAGGAAATGGATGTTACCTAGGTGGCGTTAACATCAACCGTCAATGTTAGTCTCAGTGCAAACACCATAGATACCTACATCACCCAAAGAAAACCTTTTTCTTTACATGTATTTACTTATGATTATGTCTTACCTAATGCTTATTGTTATGGTAAGCCATAGAGGATAGAACCTATAGAGAAACAATGTTCGCAACCCCGGTCCGCAAATAGTTTGTTGATTTCAACATACTAAACGTCACCGTCATTGTCACAGAAACTGTACAGAGCCAATAAACGTAGAGAAAAAGGCACTAGCGTTACGCGCGATCTTGGACCGGCCAATAAGAGCACAGCGATCACTTCAATTGTTTTGCGGAATAATTTCCGAACAACCAAGATGACATTAGTACTCTATAGGTTCTATCCTCAATGTGGTAAGCCCTCAGGAACTTCACTCACACCACAAATTCAGGCAGACGGTGCTTTATCACGCCTGTTTCGGTGCTTACGCAACTGTGTACAATGTAAATGATCCGGCCTTTGTAACGATTTCCAATCGGGTAAGAGCTGGAGGGCGTTTATAAACGTTTTTTTTTATATACCACAGGAGGTTAGGTGTTCTAACTTTAATGTTGTATTTTTTTAACCAATCTGTTGCATATAGCATTCCTAAACCTACCTAAGTGTAATGTCACTATTAATACCAAACTTAGCCGTAAAAACATGCTAGAAGTGGTTGCGAAACGTGAAATTGTCAGGGTTTTGACTGTGTAATATTATGTATTGTATGCTCTGCCTACCCCAATTGGGACCATAGGCGTAATTACTTGTATACATACATACATGCATAAAGTATGCCCGTATTCCCAAAGGATTTACTTTTTGAGTTGGCAGGTATAATAGTGACTGGATGCTATCCTGTCGTTTAACGTATTTCCTTATTCGGGTCCTACGACATCTACGGAAGAAACGGAGAGGTGTTATTCTAAACCCTGTGGTGAAGATTGTTTGTATGCATTTATTTTATTAATTCACTAAAATAGGTAATCCTCAGTATGCTCTTCACAATTCTGATAGATAGACTCACAACTAAATGACCTTATAAGGGTTCTTTTGAAGGTAAGGATCCCTGAAAATCAAAGGCCCTTGGCAACGTTTTTACGTAACCGTTTCCAGGTCTCCTTTTCCAGTAATCACACAGGCCCCTTTGAAAATCTAGACCCGGTTTCACAATGCCTTACTTTTCCTTCAAATTCCTTTCAAGTTTTGTGAGGATGATGGATTCTTCACCTGAATGAGCTTAATGTACCGAAATGAAGATGTTAATCGAGGATACTGTGTTATTCAAAATAGGGTCCGTACCTGCTTTGCTATACATGTTTAAACTTGTTTGTTAAAACGTTTCGGGTGAAATGTAAAAGGGCGTTTAGGTTCGAGTTTTGGTACTTGTTATTTTGGATACTTACGTTCGTAAATCACGGCTGTATTCTGAAATGAGGTAGGCAAAGCACACAAAATACATATACATACATACATACATTACATATTCTCACGCCTGTATTCCCAAGAGGGGTAGGCAGAGCACATGAATCCGAAAATCCAGTACCACGTTTAGCAATTTCAGGGTTACCAAATGGTTCAACGTGATATTGTACTGACAGGTTGCTAGCCCATCGCCCACAATATACTAACCATTTCCCAGAATCGACTCTTACGTTACCCACGGGAAGAAAGGGGGAGGTGCTATTCTAACCCGGCACCACACGGGGCACACAAAATGCCAGAGACAAAACCATGACTATTTCATGTTATAGCCACTTTTGAAATCATTTTAAGTTGTATCTTTCATGAAAGAGGCGAAATAGTGACAAGTTGCTAGCTTGTCGCCTAAAACCATAGACGACAGACCCACTAGAGCAGCGGTTTCTAACCTTTTTGTCTGGCGACTCGAAATTCAAAAATATTAGAAGCCCGCGACCCAATCAATCATTAAAAGCAAATGAAATGCAGTGATTGCTGTTTGTTTTTCAAAAAATCCCGCAGGTCCTGCGCCCATCTCGATATGGCCCGCGACCCAATTTTGGGTCGCGACCCGAGTTTAAGAAACGATGCACTAGAGAAACAATGTCGGCCACCCAGGCCCGCAAAATTTAGTGGTTTGTCACTTACTAACGTCACCGTCACTGTCACAGAAACTGTACAGAGCCAATAACCGTCGAGAAAAAGGCATTAGCGTTACGCGCGCAATCTTGGGCCGGCCAATAAGAGCACAGCGATCGCCTCGATAGTTTGGCGGAATCGTCTCCGAACAGCCAAAATTATATTAGTAGGTAGGTACTCTAGTGCAGGGGTTCCCAATCTTTTTCAGCCCGCGGCGCACCCACACGCACAGTTGGGAACCCCTGCTCTAGTGGGTCTGTCCTCTATGCCTAAAACATACCTAAACCTCAATTGAAGAAATAGAGAGGTGTTATTCTAACGTCGACCTATAATTTTTTTTTAAGTCGAATGTTTCTTGAAGACATTTTATCTCGAATAATAATCCTATCAAATAGAGTGATGACCAGGTTTTATATTTTATTTTAGTTCGAGTTTCGGGTGAGGTTAAAAAAAGGGCTTAAAGAATCTTTTGATGCAGACTTCTTTAAAATAAAGGACAGTTTTTTAAATAATACCTACTTATAAGGTGAATATAACACTTTCGGCGATGGTAACGACATTCACCATAAAATAAACATATTAATATACCTATCACGCTACATGACAGTACCAACTGATATCGCATTATTTATTTTTATATGAAAATAAGTACCCAGAGCGTCCTCATTACGTTCAAAACACGAGTGATTCTCGTCTGCGTTAATACGCATCAGTTTGTATGGGAACTGAGACAGCGCCTCCCAGCGGCACGTTTACACAACTGTCGTGATCGACAAGACAAGTAGCGTCCTCATACAAACTGAACGTCTAGTCACTACGTCCATGATAGTCAGATAGTTGAATACACTGGACTCTAGTGTATTCAACTATCTGACTATCATGGATTCAATAACGATTTCGTTTGCGGATCATCGCAAAATTGTATAGAAAATGAGACAGCGCCGCCAGCAGAACGATTGCACAACTGCCGCGGTCGACACGTCTCCATAAAATTCCGCGTTAATTCGCAAACGAAATCGATATCGGATTAAAAACACGCTAGACCATCGTTTCTTAACCTCGGGTCGCCCAAATTTGGGTCGCGGGCCATACTGAGATGGGTCGCAGATCCCGCGGGACTTTTTGAAAAATAACCGCAATCACTGCATTTCATTTGTTTTTAAAGTTTGATTGGGTCGCGAGCTTCTAAAATTTTTGAAATTTGGGTCGCCAGTCAAAAAGGTTAAGAACCACTGCGCTAGACGTTCTGATGCGTATTAATGCGGACGAGGACCCGTGCTTTGATGACACTTGGGGAAGAAATTTTCTCTCTTCCGAGAACATTCTTTTGTTAATCGCCGCCGTACAGTCGCGAACCGGGATCGTTGAGCCACTTGCCACTGTTCGCAATTTAGACGTGTAATCAATGACCGATGTGACCGACTAGATGTCAGCTATTGGATTAGTATTACACGACCAAGTTGCAAACATAGGTAAGTGGCTCAACAATCCCTGTTCGATGGTACGTGTTAAGGGCCCGACTTATTTTCCCACTGACAATAATATTAATAAGTATCCTATACAAGAGATATCGTTACGACAGAAAGTATCTTCAACTTGAGGACAAGAGTAAATAACATTACGTAACAAATTACTGTCGTTGGCACTTCGAGTTCGGTGGCATTTCGGTAACATAGTTTGTTCGGATGATGGTTTACTATGTTTTATTGAGTACAACTTCACACGTGCCGGTCAAACAAAGGTCAAAAAGTAAAATGGGGTGAGAAGGGATTGCGGGGGTAACTACCCCAACCAACTGGGTTATGAATGGGAAGGGTAGAGACAGCATACTTATTCACTAGAAACCTATTATTGAGGTCCACCTAGTTAGGCAATTCATTTGTTTTAGAAGGTTATTTGTTGAAGTTTCTACCGTCGCTGTTACAGAAAGAGTACATCACCAAAAACAGACCAATGTACACCTCAAATTTTACAATGAAGTTTAATATACGTGCCAAACTAGCAAATCACCTAACTAAACTAATCTTTTTTTTTTTTAACAAATTTTTCATCTACGGACTCGTGGTCCGTACCTTGATGATTTTAGGATTTATATATTTTTTTTTAGCTTAACTGTGCGCTCCGCGTAAAGACACAACAGTTTTACAGTATTGTGCTCTTAAAATTAATTACAACTAGATTTTTTTTTCCTTTTTTTTCTTTTCTTATTCCTTCCTTCTACTCTTTTTTTTTTCATATGATTATTTCCTCTTTCTCTCTTCCTTCTCTTTTTATTTTCCTAATATAATGAATACAATTAATTAACTAATAACCTTAGAAATTAAACAAATGTCAATTCCGGGTTAGCCAGATGTTATTGGCTATTCTGCAGCATTGTGTTTATGGCGGCCGAATCCCTCGCCCACATCGCCATCCGCAGGTTATAGTCTTTGATGGTCTCATCCGTGGTCTTCTGCGCCGCTGCTATGAGGCCAGCTACAGCATCCTCACGGAACAAGTCCGTGTAATACGTGCAGCTGACCGTGTGGCGTGAGATGGCACCACCGCGTGAGGGAGACTTTTCATTAGATCGGGGACCCCACCGACCATCCTCACAATCACCACGTCCTTGTAGGTGAGTCCCTGCGCTTCGTGTATTGTTAGAGTACGCGATCCAGCCTCTCTTCCGTACCCCTGGCTGATCAGGGTTGCCTTCTCAGCCTGGGTGTGTACAAGGTAGAGGGTGTTGGTGTTGTTTGGGATCGCTACCCCTTTGTATCGTTTAACCGCTAGGGACCTGGTGTGTCGTTTGGACGAGTATATGCCCTCGTAGAAGTCGCTAAGGGCATTATGCTACGTCCATAGGGTATCTGTGCGAGCACAGCATCTCCTTGATGTTAGTGAAGAGGCATTTGTCTGGTATAGTATAAATGAGGGGGAAAAGGTTACTGCGGTCGATGAAGGGGAGCTGGCTGATAACTCCAAGCAGTGTCATCTCGCTTGCCTTCGCGATCTGGGTAGCCAAGACTATGGCTTCGAAGTGGTTCATGGGAGCCTCATCAATTGTGATACGCTCACATGAGTGATGCTCCCACATACCATTAACGAGTAAGGATGCCATAGTCCTCACCCTTCTCTTCGCCTTCTTCCCAAATCGCTCTTGCAGCTTTAGGCGGATGTCTCGCACTGCTTCGATGGTGGTAGTCACTATGATGTCCCTTAGGGGGTCGAAATGTTTCACCATCCGCGTCGTCTTACCACAGCCTGGAACCCCATTCACCCTATGCATAATCGGTGTGACCCAGCCCTCCGGCACTTTGCCTTCAGTAAGGTCTCCTAGAACGGTGTTAGCCCGCTCCAGGATTCCATCGTCCAGCATCACCTTCGTGTTCTTAGTCACAACGACTATAGGGTCCGAGTTCGGTACGGTGAAGATAAGTTTCCCCTCCTCTTTGGATCTATCCTTGTCTTGTTTCACGAGGCCACACGTTCCGCTGTATGCTGCCATATACGACTCCGAGATTTGTCCATGTATTACCACGGACTTTTCGCTGTCGTATACCGCTGCCCCAGCTTCCTCCAGCAGCACTTGTAGCAGTCCCATAGATTTACGGCTATAAGCCTCTAAAATCTTGACGCACTCATCCAAATGGACTTTATGCGTCGCTAAGGTGACTGCTATGTACTCAAGTACTGCGTTGATCATGTGGTCTCGTGACTCAGTGGCTTGGATGAAACTAGGTGGAGTAACCTGCCCCATATCCGCCCTCGTGGGCTTCTCCCTCGGCTGCTTCCGTTCGTCCGTAGCGCCATTACCATCGCCTTACCTTTCGCCGTTGTCTCCCTTTCCCCTTGTGTAGTTCCCGAATTCCCGGGAGCTCTCCCGGCAATTCCACGGATTGTTTTGGCAATTGCGGAGAGAATAGAGGCTTTTTCTCTTCTCTTCTCCCTCGCCAACTCCGCTTCCCGCAACTTCCCCTCCTTCTCCTCTCGGATCTTGTCCTGCAACAGTTCGGATCTACTGGCCTCTGGTGTATAGTCCATTTGATCCCCACTGCTGGTTTGTGGACGCGCGTTGCCCTGGTCTCGTGGTCGTGGTTAACTAAACGTGGTAACTAAACTAATCATAATACATTATGTATTTGTAAATAGTGAAAATTTCGATTTGTTATTACCTAAATTGCTGCTCCTCTCTACTGCTCATAGGTTGGCTAGTAGAGATCCCTGTTGGTATAAGTCCACCTTTGTACTTTATTATTTTTTTTTAAACCTGTCTGTACCCTTTTTTTTGTACAGTAAAGAGTTTTTTACTTTACTTTTACTTGACTAAACTAGACTAGATTAAGTCGACTACTCGTGACCACGGTCGCTGTAACGCGGCTGAAATGTCGAGAGCTAATTCCGCGTATACTTATAACATAAATGAATAACACTTACATCGGCAAACGGTAACCTTAAACTGTAAAACCAGGTTTGGTAAAAATATTAATACTTACATAGGTACGCTGTAAGCTACATTTCCGCATGCAAGCAGGTAACGGTAGAAAAATAAAGTATTTTTAATACATACATAAACCTGATTGTTATTCAGATGAGGAGTTTCTGAATGAAAACGTTAATTTGGTCCTTATTCATCCCGTTTTACGGTAACAGAATACTATTAATAGATTGTCGATGCGCAGAGTTAAAGCGTATTTGCTTTAAGGTTAAAAAACTCTAAGTTAATCGAGCACTCGCCGTGTATTGGATTTCTTTGTAGGTGCATTTTTAACCTTTTCACCTTGTTATTTTAAAGTTAATTTTATTCATGTTATGTGGACTATTCTTACACCAAAGCGACTCATGCTTAAGGGTCAATTGAAATAAAAGGGAATATTTGAAATTGTCGAATTTAGAAAAACACTTTTCTATTTTATCCGTAGATTTCGTTAGGCGTCTAATGAAAATTCGGGGTATCACAGAAGAGATAGCACACATACCAATTTATAGCTTTCTACATAGAAAACTTCCACTCCTCACTTTAGGGAAATGGGGGGGTTTTGAGAAGACAAAAAGTAGCCTATGTCACTCTCCATGCCCTAAACTATCTCTACCTAAAAAATCACTTCAATCTATCGCTCCGTTTAACCGTGAAAGACGGACAAACAAATAAACAAACACACTTTCACATTTATATATTGGTACGGATGGTACCGATAACTTCTTATCTATGTAGCGTTGGTTACCCTATTTAGGATTAAGTGCGTGTCGCATGCACCTTTTAATTAACTGTCCTTCAATCGAAAATGCAAATTGTGAAATTGTGCCAAGTCTAAAAATTAGAACGGTTATCGAGCAGATCGGCGATGTTCTGATGGCGAGATTGATGAATGTGAGTGAAGCTGGGAAGTATGCCAGAATAGGAGCAAATGGCGCTCTATTCGGCGTGATGTTTATGTATGTATGTATGTAACTCTTTATTGTACAAAATAAGCATGACAAAAACAACAAACAAAACAAGACAAAAGTACAAAGGCGAACATATCCCTTAACCCTTAACCACCTACGTCCAATTTCTGTAAAATAACAACCTACGTGCGGTCCTAGAGACCGCTCGTGAATAATCATCTCAAATTCGGGATCTGTAATATCAAGATAGCATTTCAACGAGTAAAATACTCGTTTATGCTTTAGACTTTTATTTTAGAACTTCAAATAACATAAACTATAATAAAATCTTGAGATATGGCATAATCTTTCAAGACTGGTAGATTAAACACAAAAATCGACTCTGATTACATTAAAAGACCTGATAGGTATAGGAATTCAAAAAATCAACCTTTTTTTATTCATTTCTATAAAATAAGGAGTTCAACTACAAAATTAAATAAAAAAATAGAGCACTTATCGTCAAATTCTACAAAATTGCAATTCCCAAAGATCCACAATTTTTCATGGCAGTTGCAGCATATTTTTTACAACATACCCCACTGGATCGGTTCCACGTCACTACAATCTTCGTCTGACATATTTTTGTCATCTGATACCTCCTGTAGCAACCATTTTTCTACGTTTCACAAAAACAAACAAAATTATGTGGGTGAAAAAAATGACATAATCACCTACGAGCGGTCTCCGAGACGTCTCCGAGACTGTTAAAAAATACAGTAACCACCTACATGCGGTCTCACAGACCGCCGATGATGTTTTTTAACTCACCAAATCAAAATGAGCATACGTCTGAACGAGTCGACGGCACGGCCGGTACTGCGGGAGAGGCCAGCAAAGGTACAAGGAGACAGACGCGTGTGCGACATACTCGCGTTTAGTTGTTGACAATTTTGAGTAATCTATTGTCTGTGAGACCGCACGTAGGTGGTTAAGGGTTAAGGGATCTCTTCCTGCTAACCTTCAATTGATTGACAAAACATGTGAAAATAGAGTAGACACACAAAGAAAGTTGAAAAAGTTATGTATTTATGTCTAAAACTAAACGATGCGTTTCTTTGTTCCAGCGGCTGGAAGCCAGCATGAATCTGACGTTAAACGCGTCAGCAAAATGGCTACTAGAAGCGTCCAAAGGAGTCCGGAACCCCAACACCTTGATAGAGAAGTTCTCGCAGAACAGGACCGTCGACGAGCCCACTAGAGGACTACTGCTTACGTTTTATGGGATCCTGGTAGTAATCGGAGCTGCGGGGAATGCGCTGGTTGTTATTTCTGTAAGTGTTAATAATAATTTAGCCTAAATATGTCTCAATTCCGGGCTCAGGCCTCCTCTCAGTTTGAGAGGGCTTGGGCAGTTCCCCCGCGGGCCCAGTGGGAACTTCACACACAACATTGATTTACTTTGCCGCTGTGAAGTCACGATGTTTTCCTTAACCGAAAAACTGGCCGTGAATATCAAATTCGATAAGTAAGTATCTAAGTAGTAAGATTCTTTAAGTATCTAGTCAATATTTTTGTTTTTTGCTCAACTTGGCTAGAACACTACCGTGCGCCCAAATTATAAAATGCATGAGGTTAACTAAAGGATAATATTGCACGCTTTGTGAATTGTGTCATGATTGTGTCACTTAAAAAATACTCCCAACGTAATAAGTCTACAGTTCGAATTCAAGTGACATCAATTTCAAATCAGGTCGGTAGGTGGCACCAAGGGTGCTATGTGATAAAATAAAAACCGTCTAGAGAGATTGTAATGTTAAATTACTGTAGTGTTAAATTATACTGACACTGTGCTTGACTTACTTTTCACATACGCAATCAAAAAACGTTTTTATAGCTCTTACCAGTGTTCAAATCTGAAAGTCATAAAAACACCGCGTAAAACTGGCGCTAAATTTACCAGGCTTTCAACTTATTTTTCACCAAAATGCGGCTATTAATTCCAATGTGGCTGTACACGCGTTATGTCATACAGATTAGTCCCATGTTGTTAATTTTAATATTCAAGTGTACACAGAGCGTAACGGCCCCTAAAGCTCCAAGCGTACTGTCAGCGGAAGCGGGTAGCGGTAGCGTCACGGTGTCGGTTGTAATATTCGAAGTTAAACGCAGGAACACGCAAATCACATCGGCTGGGAAATTATCCTTTTGTTTGTACCATCACGCCACCGTGCTGGGCCACCCCGCTTCTGCCGTCAGTGTGTTTGGGGTTTAAGCGAAAGAGAGCGCACATTGCACCAGGCGGGAAATAGTTTTGTATTCTCAAATGAGGTAGGCAGAGCTCACGAACTCTACAAAGACAAAACTATGATTATTTCACGTACCATGACCACTTCTAGCATTTCTTTAGGTATAATAGTGACAGATTGCCAGCCCGTCGCCTAAAATACTTGTATACCTATCTTAATCGGCTTAACCTATTTCCTTAGTCTCCTATTACGACACCCACAGAAGAAACGGACAACAGATATAATTATTATTACCTACTTAGTTATATTTTCAGTTTTACCAAATGTCAAAGTGACATTTAATTTAAAGATAAAGAAAATGTGGAATCATAACTTATACGAACGTTTGTGAAAAAGGGGCGAGTATGGACTGCCGAGATAGGCTCGTATGTTAATTGTATGGGCAATAATTGGACACTTTACGGTTATGGTCTGACATAATACGGGCAGATTAAATAATTTATATTTTGCGTTTGCATTGTCAGCCATATTTTGTTGGATGTAGGTTGAAATTTCGTATTTACAGTTTTCGTGAAATTTTTGTGTATTATTTGTGTTTGCGCAAATAAAATTTGTTATAGCTTATTTTGATAGAAAGAAAGATATTTTTAGGTTTTAGATTTTTCATCACAAAAATACTTTATCGGGTTTTTAACAAACAGTATTTTCTGGTCGAGATGTAATGAGACAAAAATAATATGCATTGTCAATATTTTTGGCAAACACTGGTCTGTACATCTACATACCTCTCTACTCAAAAATACAGACTGAAATGTAACTGCAATGCGTACGGTTTTACAGTTTAAAAACCCTTACCAACAAGCCCCTGATACACTTTTAAGACGATAAGACCCAGTATCGACACACAAGTATTGTTAAGTAAAAATCCGCTGCCGTCAGCAAAACTTTTAACATTACCTTGTCTTTTCAGGAGAAATCTCAACGGCCCAGACCTTGAATTCTTTCCAACTTTTGTGATTGAAAATGTTTTAGGTTTTATATTGCTAAATACCTTACTTTCTTTGTTGGTTTAAGCCCTGAAGTTAATATTGGCATTGAGGTACTCCTGTGAACAGAAGCAATTCAAAATTTTATTCGAAAGAAAATTTATAAATTTTCTCGAAGACACAGTGAAGTTTTTATTAGGGAGTTCAGTAGACATTCAGGATTGTTGCAACAATTTTGGTGTGTATTCTAGAACCTTCTAAGCCGAAAGTTTTCGTACGAACTCCCAAAGAATCTCTTATAGTTTCTAATTTAAAGTAATTTCATAATAAATTGTTTTACTAGTTTTAGCGGTACAGCAGCGTGCAAAATTGCATGGATAACTTAGAGGCCTTAGTCTGAGATCGCGTTTTGATAACCTAAACTAGGTGGCACTTTTCCTACATGTAAACAGTTATGTTAATGTTCCACTAGATGGCGCTGTGCGTTATCTAATAGATAAACTAAAGCATTCTTTGATAATCCCCTTAGCAAAAAGCGATAGAATGTGTCAGACTTTAACATGACCTCTTCTCTTCCAGGTAGTGAGAAAACCAGCGATGCGAACAGCTCGCAACATGTTCATAGTGAACCTTGCTGTTTCTGATGCCCTGGTCTGCTGTGTTGGAACCCCTTTGACCCTGATGGAACTCCTCACCAAGCACTGGCCCCTTCCTGATTGGCCAAGTCTTTGCAAAGCCTGTGGCGCTATCCAGGCTATATCAATATTTGTGTCAACGATATCTATCACCGCTATTGCCTTGGACAGATATCAGGTAAGAATGATTACATACACATCTATAACCTCTTTCCCGTAGAGGTAGTGACCACTTTGTTCCACTTGTTATGATCCTGAGGTACTTATCTCCTTTGCTTCATCCACATCCACTAATGTCTTCATACAGGCTCCTCGGTTTCGGGTACTTTTGACCTGACCTTTTTTTAACATTCCCAATTTTGACACGGATCCGTTCAGGTCTTTACCTCCCAAGACATCCATCCAACCATCGACTGTTTGAAAAATCTTCTTTCATGCATTTTATCTGTGACCAAACCAACCAAACATTTTTTTCTATCCTAGCCACTATATATCTACCTTGAAACTAGCGCGTTCCCCTTCTATCTTTCATCCTATCTTTTACTCATACACCTTCCATAATTCTTAACGCTCTCATTTCTTCTCCATTCTCACGATGCAAGCCTATGTTCTAAACCCACGACTCGTTTCATGGTGCAATGACAAATTACACGACCAATCGCTAGGTTACTATCACAAATAGAGGACAAAGAAAAAACATTTAAACTGTAACATTTAGTACGCGCATTTTGGCAAAGCTTTTTGTCTGAAGGGTTCCTTTCAACATCAATTTTTACTACTGATTGTATTGTTTAAAACCCTGGAATTCCTCTTAATGTTGTTCTCAATTGACAATATTTGATTATTGGCAATCTTCTTTCACGCCATTTAGCGAAATTCGGCCATTAGAATCGTGTTGAAAATTTCCCTAAAACTCAAAGATATTATATTTCCAGTATACATTTATTTCCTTAAATTAGGTTTTTTACAATATGAATATAAAAAGTAAAATACAAAATGCAATTACAAAAAATAAACACAGTATAAAAAACCTAATCTAGAATGCCGTCGGCAGCGGAGCAAGACCCAAGCTACCGGCGGTTAGGGCTGCAGACTGAGGAACCTCCTGACGATGCGCGCCGTGTCAAGGAGTACCGCCTTCTGTATCAGACCCTTGAGCCAACCGTCTAGCGAGAGTCTCCTAAGATGGTGGTCAAGACTCTTCGCTATGAGACCGTTTGCTGTGACGACTATCGGTACAATGATCGTCGAATCCACATCCCACATGTCGGTCACCTCGTGAGCCAAGTCAAGGTACTTGCTGAGTTTGTCCTTCTCGGCCTTCACGAGGTTCTCGTCATGGGGGATGGTGATGTCGACGAGCACTGCACGGCGCTGTGATCGGTCTATTATCACGATATCAGGCTTATTGGCAACAATAGTCCTGTCCGTGATAACAGATCGATCCCAGTAGAGCGTAGCACGACCATTCTCAAGAACTGGCGTCGGTGTGTATTTGTAATACGGCACTTCAGATTCTACAAGGCCGTATTGAAGAGCATATTATATTTATTATTATAGATATTATTATTCTACGTTTCGCAGCCACTTTTAACAATAGTAACAGGTTGCTAGTCTACAGCATACGTAATCCTTAGTGACATTCATGGAAGAAATGGACAAGACAGGACATTTTATACCCAACTCCAAATGGGGCATAATGACTATCACACGTAAATAATCCGGACAATCTAGTTCAAGACTTGCATAAACGATCCTAGTTAGTAGTTTCAACTCAGTCTAAAAGCGGTTCAACTGTTTACTCGTAAATTAGGATGTACTTTGGCTCAGAAATAGTATCCGATCGGCTTTTATTAGGTACGATGACGTCAGATCGATTCCTTACAGTAAATAATGATTGGGCTTGCACTGGTGCTTTGATAGTTCGATGGAGTCCTTCTACTACACCATTTGTTACCGGTGATATTACATCCTAACAACCATCTGCTTAATACATGGTTGATACAAAATTAGATATTCATGCTCAGTTCATGCTACACAACATAATGCAGTAGTTCAATAGTTACAATTAGCCTGATAAAATAGAGAATGTTCATTATTAAGGTGGGAAGAATTCACGATTTCAATGTATGGACACCTCAAATTTGGATTCGATTCATTAGTGAATTCTATTGTCCAGCAATAACTGAGAAGGAAACATTTATTTTGTATAACAATTTTGATTTCACCCTCTACAACCCTTTGACAGACAATACATGTTGTAAATTCAGGTTTATTTTCAAAAATTAACGTTAAACAATGAGATACATTGCCCTGATAGAAATTTCTGGCTCGTAAAAATTTCACAAAATCAATTACTTACCTTTATCTAGGCTCACATGATCCTTAAACGGCTATTGTCTATCTCAAAGAAAAAGGAAAAATTCCGCGGGATATAAAAATTGCTTGTGGCTCAGGGCAGAAACTATTTCGTTCTAAAATACTAATCACAACAAAGTAAAAAAGGCTAAACTCCATGTTATACCTATTTCAAAGTCGATTTGATTTAAAAAAGTTTTTCCACTAAAAATATTTTGTCCAATGCAGGACCTAGTTCAATAGGTGTACCATTTTTAAGCCGGCGGATCCATACATGCATCACACGCCTGTGCTCTCCAATAGGGTAGGCAGATCATACAAAATTTACATAGCCAAAACCATGACTATTTCACGTTTCGACTCCTCATTTGGCATGACATTAGGTTTAAACATAGAGATGAAAGAAGTAGAATTAATAGGGCCAGTTTTCTAGCCTGTCTAAAATATTCCAAAACATAATTCCTTAGTCGCTTCTTATGACATCCACGGAAGCAATAGAGAGGTGTTATTCTAATCAGACACCACACGTAAAGTATAATATAATATATTTATATTTTTATAGTACACTGGAACTCAGTTATATTACGATATGAATCACAACTATAAGAAAACTTCTCGTTTCAAACGACACACAGCGCCATCGATTTATCATCTATCGATCTATCATCGATCGATATCGATCTATCAAGCAAACTATATTTTTGTTTTCCCTCGGGAACATCAATTTTTCCGGGTAAAAAGCAGCCTATTATTTAATCCGGACTTCTATCTTTACGTCTGCAAAATTTCAAAGGAATCGGTTCAGTAGTTACGGCGTGAAAGAGGAACAAACAAACAAACAGACTCACTTTCTGACCTATAATAATTATCTAGTAAGGATTTTGTAGACGTGACTTCACTCACTGAATTAGTATATTGTGTCAGTCGATAACGAGTACAAAGCCAGGGAAATTCCGTATGCTTTTTTCCATACAAAATTTTGCTACCATTGTACGCTGAGAAAGGCGCCTGTAGCATTTTTCTCCGATAACTTGAGAGCTATTGAGGTTTACCAAATTTCGCAAATACATTCACCGAGTCACGCATAAAATAGTATATTTTGTTATTCTTCGATTTCATAACATGGATTATGTACTTTTAAAATCTTTCAATTCATCGATTAAATTATTTGATTTCATATCTGTTTTAAAAGAAATATCTACTTTGTCTTAAATTTGGCAAAGAAAGCTAGCTAGTACTAGTACTATTAATACTATTTTGTTCCTAATTAGATAAGCTTCGTATAACATTTGCAGCACTGACTAATTTTTTTTCGCTATAACAAAAATCAAGTTCTCCGTAACAAATTCCCAGGCTTTTTGGATATCGGCTAGCGATTAAGAAGTTCATGAAAAAGTTTATTTGCTTTAGAATTGTTCTTGTTCTTTGTTTAGTGAAAATGTTGGTACGTTTATTGCGGATTAAAAGATTAGCGGAATCAAATCGATTTTACCAAGCTATTGTGATTAAAGATGTTATAAGATGTTTTAATAATCCAATTCCAACTAAAAATTAAAATTCACGTCTATTTTAGTAGCCAGGTGTGAACTCGTTTTTCGAGATTGTCAAATGTCATAGACTTTCTGTCTTTGTCATTTGTATGTGATTACGTGACAGAGAGAGCGCTATATTAACTTGTTTCCGTGAATGAAGTGTACACTTAGTCTAAACTTCATTGACTACTTTAATAATTTGACATAATGCTATGTTGTGTTGTGCAGCAATAAATGAATAAGAAACACATTTTTTACATCAATTTGATTTCCTCCCCGTGTGGTGCCGGGTTAGAATAGCACCTCCCCCTTTCTTCCCGTGGGTGTCGTAAGAGTCGACTCTGGGAAAGGGTTAGTGTATTGTGGGCGATGGGCTAGCAACCTGTCACTGCAATATCACGTTTAACCATCTGATTACCCTGAAAATGCTAAACGTGGCACTGGATTTTCTGAATTCATGTGCTCTGCCTACCCCTCTTGGGAATACAGGCGTGAGAATATGTATGTATGTATGTATGTTGATTTCCTCCAGTATAACCCTGTGTCGTGTTGGGATACAATAGCACATCTCCATTTCTTCCGTGGATGTCATAACAGGCTACTAGGGAAATAGGTATGGGTAAATTACGGTGTTGTCTGACGCGTTTCGTGTCCTCAGCCTACCCCATTTGGGAAAATAAGCGTGATTGTATGTATTTCACTATTGTACGAGTGGCTTTCTCGGAATTTTCATGTTAAAACTCCATTCACATTACTTTAAAACCCCCGCTGAATATAATACCAAGAAAACCGCACGCAAGCGAAGCCCACTCCAAAGCTGTTCTCGTTATGAAAGATGAGCGAACTCTTTGTAGGAGATTTAGAATTTACTTTGAAAGTCCTGATGCTTGCATTGAAATAAATTGAAGAAAAATCGACCGGTATGTTTGTGCCGTGAGCGGTAAATTGTAGTCGTCTAAGACCCTGCGCAGACGACAGACTATCCGCGACGGACTTTTTAGTCTGTGAAAATAAAAACGCACACAACGCGCAAAAAGTCCGGCGCACAATGCATACTTTTCCACTCAATACTCCTCGCAGACTTTTTGTCCGCCGCAGACTCGATCGCACAAAAAGTCTGTCGTCAGCGCTGCCCCTAAAGGTGTCTCATATTGTCGTCTACCATCTTACCTGCTAATCCTGCTATGTGAACACTGTTGAGTTCTGGCACAGAATGGGAAATTATACTAGTACTGCGTATGAAACATGTTTATGCATAAAAAAATAAAAATATTGCTGTCTCTTTCCACCGCTTGCTGTATCTTTCAAGAGGTCTAGCTGACGGAGCATACCTAAACTGCGAAGTGGACAAGGAGAATCACACTTCATACATACATCCATCCATGTATGTATGGGGTACTCACACAGAGCACATAAAGCGCCTCGTAAAAAAAACTATTTCCAATTTGGTGTCTACTTCTCGCATATTTTTTTAGGTTTTAAGTTGACAGGTTTAACAGTGGCAGGTTGCTAACCTGTCGCCAAAATGTACCCTCACATATTTTATACACTTATTCTTAGGTCATCCACACAAGGAACGGAGAGATTTAACTTATTTAAACTGTTACTGAAAATTGGGTCAAAGTATCGAAAAACAAAATATCTCCCGCTGGTTTCATAAACCCGTGTCAAAATCCGGTATTATCCTGAATGAGCACAAAGCCAAAAATAGATACGGGAAATAGCATAGTGTACAGAATTTGCTATTTAAGGGATCCTCAGAAATTCAAAATATCTCTGGAAGGTGTACCCTTACAACGACTCACTTTTGAAACAGCCCTTCACCCAAGTTCAAAGTATTCAATTATCAAGCTTAACGTGGATAAAATAAGGAATACAATGGATTGAGTAGCTTGTTATTTAAGTAGAGATTCGGAATATTTGTAGATAATACATATTTTATTATTCCCATTCAACCTTTATCAGGTCTGGTATTTACCTTTTAAATAATCCTTAAAGGCGGGACTTGATTTGCTAAATTGATGGTTCTTGTTTAACGGGCAGTAGAGCGTTTGATTCGCAGTTATATTTAGACTTTGTTTGGGTTTGCCTTTTTGTTAGAAGTTTCGGAACATCGTAACTAGATTAAACTGTTATTTGGATAAAATTGCAGCATATTTATTCAGTAGAAAGTCTTGCCTTATGATTTTTTTTAATAGTTGTGTTATGAGTGGCATTAAAATTACCAATAAGGCGCATACCTAATAGCGTGATTGAAGAAAAGTGTGATGTGAAAGTTTGCCCGTGTGGTGCCGGGTTAGAATAGCACCTCCCCCTTTCTTCCCGTGGGTGTCGTAACAGTCGACTCTGGGAAAGGGTTAGTGTATTGTGGGCGATGGGCTAGCAACATGTCACTGCAAAATCACGTTTAACCATCTGGTTACCCTGAAATTGCTAAACGTCGCACTGGATTTTTTTAATTTTTATGTGTTCTGCCTACCCCTCTTGGGAATACAGGCGTGAGAATATGTGCCGTGAAAGATAATATTGTAGGATAGAGAGAGGAACGAAAAGTTTTTAGATACGGTCTCCATGAACCCAAAGTTTTTACAGAAAAGGCTGCAAATAGTCTCCCTTAGTAAACGTTTTACTGCACCTACCTACCCATGAAAGTGTACTAAACGTACTTAAGCCGCAAGCCTGCGTTAAATTGTATACTTAACTTAAGTGCCCAGTTACAATAACTTTCAGGTACACGTGTCATCTGTTACCGATAGCTACCAGATGTCTTTCGAATGTGATTCCTCAAGTTTTACTATGGTCATAAATTTTGAATGATAGTTTATGTATATGTGGATAATTACCAGGGAAGTCTTTACAACCTGTGATTGTTTTTTTCGTTTGTTAACCAAATTACATCTAACTTTACCGTAACTCGACACGATAGAATAGGAAAGATTGATTAGCAAATTGGCCCATAATAACCTTATAAGTATAGTTTAATCTGTACAATTTAAAACAGTTTATTATAAATAAAAGCATCTCTAATGAATGCAGAACAAGTCAATTAAAAGGGCAACTCGTTTTATCGTATGCAATGTCCTAGTGCAAGGCGCGTTTCAAAATCAAGTATTTTCCGAAACAAAAATTAACCAAAGCTTACTTATCGTGTTGATTCTGAAGTCAATACAATATACGATGGACTATTTCTGTTTGAACGGACGGATAGACCGAAAGCGCTCGATTTCAAAACAGTAACCGACATCAAAAACGCGTCTGGCAGCCAGCAAATAAGAGGGAAAACATGGACCGTTTGAAGTCAAGTAATATCTACAAATACAGCTCGAATCCGATACAAATGTTGTCTTGTGTGTTCACAATGTTTGTACACGCATTTAAACGACGCTTGCTCAGTTGTACATGGGGAGTTGTTTGAAGCTGTCTTGTAATTAGAAAAGGAAAATTGACATATTTGCGAAGAGTGTTTGCAGCAAAATGTCTGTATTTTTGTCAATATTCCATGCTCAAAAGACTTTTGTTGCCTTGTGTCGTTAAATTAATACAGTGACTGAAAGAACAGGAATCCAATTAAGTGTTTCAAATGTTTCATTTACTAAGAGTAACGCGAAAATTTTATTACTCTGTTGCCTTAAGAGGATAGGAGTCGCCCCACTTTTCCATACAAACGTAGTCCCCTGTTTTCTCCGTGAATAATGACATTAGAGCAAAAATTTTTTTACATTATGTTTGTATCTGTTGTGGCTATGCCCCCTATGATTTGCTTTTATCGATTGTCTAAATTTTTTATTTTTATTTATTTTTTTATTTAGAAAATCGATAAAAAGCAAATCATAGGGGCATAGCCACAACAGATACAAATATAATGTAAACATTTTTTTTGCTCTAAATGTCATTATTCACGGAGAAAACAGGGGACTACGTTTGTATGGAGAAGCGGTGCGACTCCTATCCTCTTAAATCAGTTTCATAATGAACTATTTATTGTATACAATGTAGTTCAATAATCCCTATTCGCAATACTACCATCAAACCCATTGATTCCTGGCCCTCTATAGAAGCTATTCACAGTACTGTATTCAACTTAGTAACATTTACATTGCTCGATTGCACAATTTTACCAAATATAAATTCGAACGTAACAGCATGCGCCATACTTATGTTAATTAATCTTTGATTTTTCTCAACGCTAAACAATTTTAATCCGGATACCATTTTGAAATATACTGTTGTTTTCGTGGCCCCTGACCTATAAAACCTTTTCACACACCACAAACCAAACAAATGATAACAAAAATGTACAAGCGAATTCGTTGAAACAATGGAATGTCACCCCATCATCCTGTGATAGTCGTCTGAAGGTCACCGGTTATCCACTCAAGTACACTTTAGGCCCGTGCCGCGTGTTGGCCAAACATCGTCCAATGCTGCGTCCAATGTGCAAGTCGAAAGTGTTGGCTCAAACATTGACGCGAATGTTGGTCGTAGTCGGTGGGTTCGTTAAATTGTTTTGTTGAGGGGTGTTAGAAATTTTGTAATGTTGAATTAGAAGATGTACTTTAAATTTTGAAGTATTTATTGTTTGTCTAAAATGTCTAAATTTTTTTTTTTTTGTGTAAATGATAAATTTGATCAACAAACCAAAGCAGACCTAGACGGAGATTACGGGATGAGTTGGATATGTTTCTCAGCGATTGGCCCCAAAGTGCTCTGCATCGGGAGGAGTAGAGATCGTAGGGGAGATCTTTGCCAACAGTTGGGATATCAACTCACGCTAGATATAATAATTAATAAGTAATTAACTCATCCAACACCTAAATTACTTGACACTCAATTAAGAATCAACTTCGGGGTGATGCTGGTATTTTCTAAAAATAAAATTACAGACGTCAAAGATATATTCAGTGACACTATTGCACTGAGACTTTATAAGTTTATAGTATACATCAAAAGCAGCATTATTTGATAGATACTGGACTCTCAAACAAATGGTTTTTGTTGTATGTTTAAAAGACGCAAAGCCAATTTGTCTAATAAACGCGTTTTTTTTCTAATACACTTTAAAAATGCGAAAGCGAAATATAATTAATACAAGTTTCAATGAACGTTATTTAAATAGGCCGCGATTGTTTGAACAAATTGTAGTAAAAATTTAGTTGTTGTTGGCAAAAAGTATAATGATGGAATTGAAGTTACATTGAGAATGATTGAATTGTTGACAAGCAAGATTTTCCAAATAAAAAATAGAACAAGTATAAATTTTGATTACAGACAGATTAAAAACCTATATAAAATAGCCAGTACTTAATATCTAGACTTACAGTACTACCTATTTCAACACAAATGTTGGCACCAATGCTGCATCCAAGCTCCCTCAGTAATACAGTGTAAAATCAATATGCAAGTTACTGTTAAACATATTGATTTTGTACTCGTAGTCCATATATCAGTTTATCATTGAAGAGTTAGGTGTAATGAACCGAATACCTACACACTAGAGATAAGACCACTTAATAAAGTGATAGCATGCCGCCTATAAAACACTAAATGGCTAATATTCGTGACATTCTGTGGAATACTACTGAAACAAGCCAAATTTTACATCATCATCATCATCAGCCTATACTCGTAAATTTTACATTGTTATAGAAATGTCAAAACTTAATATTGTTAAAAGGCGAATTTATTCTTCAATTGATTTCGTACAGCCAACCTTTGAGAGATGTGTAGGGTTAATTTTGAAGTTGACAAAAAGACATGATATTTTCTTTCTTATTCTCTCACGGTGCCTTAATTTTATTAATGTGATCAATTTTCCAAAAATACTTTACCCATTTCATTCATTTTCAGATTTTAGGCCTCTCTGGGCTCAGTAGTCAGTATTCAAATTGCAATTACAAACTTATTTTTTAGTTTATATCCCATGTCGCTGTATGAGGACAACGGCCAAGTCAAATTAGTTCCACAATCCATACTTGATTACTGGTGAAGTTATGTTTTGACAAACTGTTGTGTAATAAGTTGAATTTGAAAGAATGATATTTAGTCAAGTATCTCGCAAATTCTCTTTGATAATTATGGTCTTTCCGGAACTATGGTTTTTATTATTTTGATTTAACTGTGTTCTCTTTTGTCTCCAGTTGATCGTGTACCCCACAAGACGCGGCCTCCAGACCATGGGCGCCCTCATCACCATGTTCTTCATCTGGGCGACAGCTTTCACCCTCGCCTCGCCTCTCTACATGTTCAGAAACCTGAAGACCCACAACATCGGTCTCATAGGCATGGACTCACTCAGCTTCTGCATCGAAGATTGGCCCATCTACAATGGACGCGCCATCTACTCAGTCCTGAGTTTAATATTCCAATACCTAGTTCCAGTTTTAGTCGTAGTCCTAGCCCATATACAAATACATAGGAGACTGAGAGGGAGACGGAGGATGACGCGCAAAACGCCGGCCATTTTGATAGCAATAGCGGTGACGTACGTCATAAGTTGGTTGCCGCTGAACGTGTTTAATCTAGTTGCTGATTTTGCTCCAGAACCGTTTTTGGAGGAGAAGTCTATGATAATAACGTATGCCATTTGTCATATGTTTGGGATGTCGAGTGCTGTCTCCAATCCGTTGCTGTACGGGTGGCTGAATGACAATTTTAGGAAAGAGTTTGAGGAGATTCTGTGTTGCTGTCGGAAGACTTCTCAGATGAAGGATAAGAGAAATAAGGCGAGGAAGATGGACACTGAGCTAACGGCTTTAGCGCAGCTTGAACAAACCGTCACCACCAACACAAAGACCTCTCATTGCTCCCAGATTTTCTGACTAAAAAACTGCTGTAAATAGCATGAGCACAGCAGCATCGAAATGCAAAGCATTTAGAATGCCTGTGGTGTCAATTCACAATGACTGTCCTAGCATTAAGGTGTAAAAAGTTCCTTTCTACGTTTCGTTCCGTGTTCTACTGTTAAGTTTTACTGTAATCTATGTGAATAACTATGTAAAGTTTTGTAAATATGTAAATCTATTATTGTACTTCACGTTTTTTTGAGCCCAAAACGTGGAGTACTAATGAATTATATTCTTAGTTGTAAGGTTTTGTAATGAAATTAAATATTACATCGAGTGTGATTTGTTTTTCTTACCTGACGACTTTAGCTGATCAGCAAAAGTAAGTACCGTAGTAGTAGGGCACGAAAGCAAATTGAAGCTGTATCTGAATTCTGTCAATGGCAAGATGAGACGTTCATCGGTGGACTGCAATTAGCTAACAATCAAGTTAATAGTGATTTAGAACCAGGAAAAGTATCATGATTTGGTAATCAAAACTAGCTCCTTGACATTTGGTAACAAAATCTTAACTTATCAGAAAATTATGAAACGTGAACGTGAATGTTATTGTAAACTCGACCGCATAATGACAGCAGACAAAAAAATCCGCAGGATTCCATTTTGAGTCGCAAAGTTCCTCCCGAAATATTGAAAAGCGCACAGGTACCTACAGGTTAAGCTTCATTCAAGTGGCATTTTTAACTATTGCAGTAAGTAAACAAACAAAAAAAAAAGTGATTTCATAACATTTACCGCAACATCCGAAATGTTATATTATAAATAACATATTGTAATTGTAAATTTAACAGGAAAGGTTGTTAGCTGAAAAATATCCGCAGGCGTTTTTCATTAATGCTTGTAATCAAGAGTTTGACTTTAATTAGTACGTAAAAGTTTAATGGCTTTTACCAAATTAACAAGACCAACAGAACTCATGAAAACCTTTATGTTTGTACTGATGGTGTTTTCTGGAAGTCATTATACTTATTACACAGTTTACTTATTTTTACACAGGTTTTTTATCCCTAGTGTTTTTCCCGTGTTTTGTCGGGTTAGAATAGCACCTCCCCCTTTCTTCCAGTGGGTGTCGTAAGAGTCGACTCTGGGAAAGAGTTAGTGTATTGTGGGCGATGGGCTAGCAACCTGTCACTGCAATATCACGTTTAACCATCTGGTTACCCTGAAATCGCTAAACGTGGCACTGGATTTTTGAATTTTTGTGCTCTGCATATCCCTCTTGGAAATACAGGCGTGAAAATTATGTATGTATGTATGTAGGTTTTTATGGGCCTTAGACATGGTCTTTCCCTGACCCAATCGGGGACGTGTTAGAAAGAGGTCAGAGCGTCTAGTGTAATGATATCGAGTAAGAAACACGTCGATTTCGTTTGCGTATTAACGCAAATAATAGTATGGAAACTGTGTCGACCGCGGCAGTTGTGCAAACGTTCCGCTTGGCTGCGCTGTCCCAGTTTCCATACAATTCTTCGCGTTAATACGCAAATGAAATCGACGCGTTTCTTAACCGACTACATTACACTAGACTCTCAGGTCTAGAGCACCAGAAACAGATAAGCTTGTATGAAGAGAATTCATTAATTGGATATAGCAAGTGGGAGTCTCTACCTACATTTATATGAGGCGTGAGAGTAATGTGTATGTAAAACTTGGAAAATCTTTAAACGCCATAACATTTAAAACATAAGACTGCCGTAAAAATCACTTTAATAGAAAAATAAAATGCTTACACTCACGTCTTTATATCGAGACTCCCAATAATGGGTCACAAATAAGCCCAAAACATGTCGCCCGCAATAATCAGAGAACTATCCTTTCATGGCTTAGTCTTGTGATACTATGTACGAAATTATCTAACTTAGAGGTATAATATTTTGTTATAAGGAAACCAAGAAAAAAAGCGGTAGTCGAAAATAAAAACCAATTAATTAAACCTAGGTTAATACTGAATTTTACGACATTCTACCGATACGCATAAGTCTACTAGTAATCAGATCCATAACACGGTCAATATTTAGCAGAAATGATACGAACAACGACATTAATTCTACAGATTTTACCAAGTAAGTTGTAATTTTCCATGTGGTGTCGGGTTTAGAATAACACCTCTCCATTTCTTACGTGGATGTCGTAAGAGACGACTAAGGAAATAGGTTAAGATATATCTTAGGCGGCAGGCTAGCAACCTGCCACTACACAGAAGACGTAATACAAAACCATTTATTTATAGAAGTTACCTTAATACTTAAAGATCCCACCATGTCCCGTATTGTTTAACTAATTGGAAGTATCGTTTTTAATTTTTTTAATTCGTCCTGTTATTTTCTGCTCCTCATGGTTACCCTAACACAACTTGTTAAGTGTAAAAAGTTTGAAATCAGTTTCATAGTAAATACTCTTTTATCTTGGCCGGTAATTGATGAATAAAACACATTCTGACACGGTGACGTTACTTGTCATAACAAACACATCTCGAATTGCTTTCTAGTTTTTACGAGTTTCTCTCCCAAAAAATGTAACGAATTGAATAAGTTTAAGTTTAGTGTTATGTTACGATGTCTTCTGCCTATCCGTACACCCATATTAAGGTGTCGGACATGGTGGCACTTTATTTTAGGTCATCGATCACGGTGCAAACACAAACCCTGTTTCACCTAAGATACCCCGAGTCTCCAACTCCAACCCGGCTGTTATAAACTCTACAGCCCAAAATTTGAGGAGTTTTGGTCAATTTAGAGTTCCAGTACATACTCAAAGTAGAGAAAACTACAATATTCAGACGCTATCAGAACGAGAGCACTCAGGTATTTGCAACGTTATCCAGAAGCCAGCACTAGAAAAGCGGCATCACGATTTGGGACAACTCTATTTGGCGTCTGTTAAACACCGAAGGATTTCATCACTTTCATTTCTAAAGGGTGGACGACATCGTTTTAGCAGATACCCCAGAAGGGTGCAATTTTGCCAGTGGTTGCTATCAAACCTACACCAGAACATTTTGTGGACAGATGAAGCCACTTTTAGCAGGCTAGGTTTGTTAAAATAAATATCCATAACGAGCATTGGTAGTCCGACTTAAATCCTCATCTGCTGAGATTATTTTCAAACTCGCTTTTCGTTAAATGTTTGGGCGGGAATCCTCAACGATTGTGTCATAGAGCCATATTTTATTACTTACCCTAAACTGAACCAAGTACGAAGACCTGCTAAGAAATGTACTACCAACTCTACTGCAAGTAATTCCACATCATAACATAGAATACATGTATTTTCAACAAAACGGGGCTCCAGCTCATTTTTCTTTGCGGGTTCGAGCCTATCTCTAGACCAACAGTTTCCTGACCGCTGGATTGGACGCGGTGGTCCAGTCGCGTGGCCGCCCCGTAGCGTAGTTTTTTGTGGAGTAACATCAAAAGGCGTATAAATTTACCAACGAGGATACAACACCGTCATGCACAGAACTCCGTGAAAAAATAATACAATCTTTCGATGCCGTCAACAAAGCCAACGAGTTTGTACTCGGTAGACTGAAGTCGAATCTAAGACGACGTGGGGACTTGTGTTGCCGAGAGGGTGGTGATCACATCGAGCACCTATTTACATACATTTAAGAACTTTACACAATTTTATTATGTACTTAGTTTAAAAATAAATTTAAAAACAACTCAACTTGGCTTATTATTCAAATGAATGCATTATTAGAAATTGCTGAAAGCACCTAGTATCGCAATTATTATTACCTGACGCTCGCTGAGTGCAGAGATAAAATAATTTTACAAGTTCATTTGACAGCTAATTACTTGCTGTTGGGTGTCCATAATTCAAGATTTAAATTATTTTTTTTGTTAGAAATTTAACAAAAGTTAAGCAAGGCCAATCTTAATGATTCACTAATTGCATTACATTATTTTTCAACAACTGAGTCGGATAAGTTTGTTTTGTATTACGTCTTCTGTGTCACCCTGTATTATAACCACCAACTCTAAACCTAAAAAAAATATAAACCTAAATAAAAGAAGTGGCCAAGAAACGTGATATTATAGTCACGGTTTTGTCTATGTAGTGTTTCGTGTGCTCTGCCTACCCCATTTAGGAATACAGCCGTGATGTATGCATTGTATTGTATAAATTGCATGTATTAAAAAAATATCGAATCCAGAACATTCTGCTCTCTTCCTGTTGGATTACCAAAATCTACGGATTGACTCCACAGTATTCTCTCTACCTGCGCTGGAGAACTTAACTATTTCCGATGTTACCTATCGCCCGGTTCCTGAGGACCTGAAGATTATTTTCACCGAGTACGACACCGATGCGAGCTCACTCTGCTTAAAGGACTACACGCAATGCAAAACTAATTCACCGTAAGAAATCAAAACATAAGTCACCACCGTGACAGTTAGAGCCCCTAGTGTTGAGCGTCTAGTGGCCGCCACAAGCTGCGGACGCGTTTCTCCATACATTTTATACTGCATCGGCGCACACCGAGCGTTTGAGTGGCCGCGTCCGAGCCACAAGCTGCGGGAGTCGACCGTGCTCGCTACTTGTGGCCGCGTTTTGTCCTTCGACTCGCGCGCACACACGGCCACAGTCGCCGGCTTCTCTCCGCCCCAATATAGATAACATTTTAATTATTCGAAAAGCAATTTGTGTTGTCCATTTTCATTGCGAGAAGTTAAAATTGGATGATCCCAGTAACGCCTATGAATTGGACGTCGATGGCTCCGAATCCGGCGACGTTTTCTACGTCTTAGTATAATAAGCAACAATAATGAAATCAAAAGACCGTCCATTTTTAACAAAAACACGTCCGTTCTGTCGAGATACTTGCTGTGCAGTGTCTCGTTTTACTTACCGCAAGTGGCAGCCACTAGTGACCGCGTCCAGCCACCAGTGGCTGCCACTGGTGGCGGCGTCTAGTGGTCTGACTGAACCACTGGTGGTCGCGTTTAGTGGCGGCGCTTAGTGGCCGTAATGTGCGGGGGCACTTACAGAATATAGCTGATATAGTTGTTTTTTTCAGTTTGGTATCAGACAGTATTTGTGCCGTTACACATGACAGCGCAAAAGTATTCAAAAGCCTGTGTGAGATGACTCTTGAAAACTGCCTGGCTGTTCTGCGTAAGTATATTACATTAATTGCTTAGTCATTAATTAAATAAAGGTTGGCTGTAAGTGTAAGCTGTTGGTTGTAAGCCGTGATAGCCCAGTGGTTCGAACTGTGGCCTCTCAAGCAGAGGGTCGTGGGTTCAAACCCCGGGCTCACACCTCTGAATTTTTCGGAATTTATGTGCGACTAGCCTTCCGCCCGCGGCTCCGCCCGCGTGGAACTCGGTTATATTGCGGTATAAAGCACAACTATAAGAAAACTTCTCGTTTCAAACGACACACGGCGCCATCGATCTATCGATCGGTTATCGATTGATATCGATCTATCATCGATCGATATCGATCTATCAAGCGAACTATATTTTTGTTTTCCCTCGGGAACACCAATTTTTTCCGGGATAAAAAGTAGCCTATGTCACTCTCCGTGCCCTAAACTATCTCTACCTAAAAAAATCACGTCAATCCATCGCTCTGTTTAGCCGTGAAAGACGGACAAACAAACAAACACACTTTCACATTTATATATTGGTAAGGATATCAAATTTGATATTTATCACGAGCTATTCAGTGAAGGAAAACATCGTGAGGAAACCTACACACAGTGACGAAGTAATTCAACGTTGTGTGTGAAGTTCCCAATCCGCACTGGGCCCACGTGGGAACTATCGCCCAAGCCCTCTCATACAGAGAGGAGGCCTGTGCCCTCCAGTAGGACGTATATAGGCTGATGATGATGATGATTTAATGAACGTCTCAGGAGATTCACTTGGTATCTTGGTACTTCTTTGTTTCAGAAAACGCCACAACACTTCAATGGCAATATTACAGAGATTCAGACTGTGGAACCATGATGTAGCCACCTATCTAATAGCCGAATTATAACCATTCTCCACCGTACCAACGAAATTTTGGAGATCGGTTGCATAAACTACCAACTTAGGGTCTCCCCACATTAGTCGACGCCGTTTCGGCAAAACGCGGGTAGAAAAGGCTTTATAACAAGACGTCAATTGGCTCGGCCGTTTTTGGGCGAACGAGCCGAGCCAACTGACGTCTTGTTCGCCCTTATTGCGTTGACATAAAGCTTTTTCTACCCGCGTTTTGCCGAAACACCGTCGACTAACGTGGGGAGACCCTTTCTTTCGGTGGACTTCGGCCCCCAGGCATAGCATCTGCTCGTAGAGAGATCTCTATTGGAATCTTTCCCATAATAATTTTGTCACGAACATTGTTTTGTGTGTTAAATCAAAATGGAGAGAAAAATATTATATTACGAGTTTACTCTAACATACTTAGTTCATTTAATACTTATTTCCTGTTCCAAAACAGTAATGAAATAATTTTAAACAAAAAAAACCGTCTTCAAATTTGGGCTATACTGAAAGCATTTGTCTAATAATGAGGGTGACCTTCCATCACCAGCAGGCCTCACTAATTACTGAAATTATAATTTCCAGTCTGCAGGTGCATTCAGTATTGAAAGAATTATCCTTTAACTTCTAAGCATTAAGGAGTTGACCTTCCATCATCAGCTCAGTCATATTTTTTTTACTGCCAGACGTAAATACTGGTGTAGCTTTGAAAAATGTACTAAAATCATAACCTGTGCCAATAAAATTTGAGGGTTGCCCTCGATTTCCCTCATATTCCATCACCAGATCAAGATATGCTGGCAATGGGACCACCTGGAAACTATACCCTTTCAAACAAAAAAAAAAATTCCAAATCGGTCCAGGCGTCTTCGAGTAATCAGCAAACACACATAAAAAAAATAATGATGATAAAAAAAAAATAATAATAAAAAAATATCCCGACGAATTGAGAACCTCCTCCTCTTTTTGAAGTCGGTTAAAAATACAAACGCCTGCGAGATTCTTACAGCAATCAACATCTATCACGCTTAATCAGGCTCCATTCTGAAAATAAAAGAAAATAAGTAATGTATTTTTGCTATTTTGTAAGTAATGTATTCTTCCCCGTGTGATGCCGGGTTAGAATAGCACCCCCTCTTTCTTCCCGTGGGTGTCGTAAGAGGCGACTCTGTGAAAGGGTTAGTGTATTGTGGGCGATGGGCTAGCAACCTGTCACTACAATCTCACGTTTAACTATCTGGTTACTCTGAAATTGCTAAACGTGGCACTGGATTCTTGAATTCATGTGCTCTGCCTACCCCTTTTGGGAGCACAGGCGTGAGAATATGTATGTATGTGTATGTATTTTTGCTATACAGGGTGGCAAGGAATTGACCGTAAATATTTTAATCAGTAGTCGGGTATACGCGTCTAAAAATCCTTGTGAAGATTTTTCCCGAAATTTAAAAAAAATTACGAAGATCTGAAAATATTGATCAGTCTTTTGAACACCGGCTCTTACTAAGCCGCGTAGCATTGCAATGTCGAACGAATGCAGATGCGTACGTGTCGACTACCAAGACTTACGTATGGAACGTAAGGTAGGTAAAACATAGGGTGAAATGACCTGAAAAACGATTAAACAATAATGTCAATTTTCCGAAGATATTTTACACGCTTATTTGAAACGGATATCCGACCACTGGTTTAAATATTTAAGGTCAATTTCCAGCCACTATGTACACGTAACGTCACTCCCGTTTTACCAGACAGGGTCGACAGACATTACATTTTTTAGGAACCAAATTAGAGAAAATTTGCCCCGTGTGGTGCCGGGTTAGAATAGCACCTCCCCCTTTCTTTCCGTGGGTGTCGTAAGCGTCGACTCTAGGAAAAGTTTAGTGTATTGTGGGTAACGGGCTAGCAACCTGTCACTGCATTATCACATTTGACCGTCTAGTTACCCTGAAATTGCTAAACGTGGCACTGGATTTTTGAAATCATGTGTTCTGCCTACTCCTCTCAGGAATACAGGCGTGAGAATAATAAGTAAGTAAGTAAAAAACTCTTTATTGTACAAAAAATAAATAAAAGACTACAGATTGGTAAAAAAAAAAACACAAAGTACAAAGGCGGACTTATCCCAAAAGGGATCTCTTCCAGTCAACCCTTGAGCAGTAGAGAGGAGCAGCAATTTAGGTAACAACATTTTTATAGCAAATTTTGATTGTAACATAATTATTTTAGTATGACATGACAGCACATAGAAACAACTACACACACTAACTAACACATATTTATAACCTTACATATACAATAAGTAGGTAATTACATAACTCTCACATTAATATTTTACATATCTGTGATCCACATCCTCTTCAAGTTGTATTTGAAGGAGCCTATAGAGATGGATTCGCGAACTGAAATCGGTAATCGATTCCACAACCTTGCAGCATGGACAGTGAAGGATTTGGAGTAAATTCTGGAAGAGGTAGGAATGGTAGCCAAGAGGAGAATAATAATATGTAGGTATGTATGCAAATTAGAGAAAAGAGATACCTAAAATAATATCAGGTTGCCAGCCTATAGCCCAAAGTATACCTTTGCATATTTCATAACTTGCCTTCTACGACATCCACGAAAAAAAAGAGAGGTTTTTGCTAGTTAAAGTTAAGGTGTGACTGAATGATGATGAAGCACTCGTGTCCTTTGAGTCGCGCTTGAAAAACCAAAAGAAATCGGAGCGACAAGCAGGCCAGAGAATACAAACGTCCTTGTGTTCCCTCGTGCAAACCAGGTGGAATTCTGAATGGACATAAAATACATCTAAAGGTACCTACGTCTCCAACCGTTGCAGTTTTCATACTCCAGCTCGCAATAGTTGTTGAAAGTTTTGTAGTAACCGTCGTAGTGTCGTCCACAAACGCTGTTGTATCTGAAATGTTACACAAAATTGATTGTTCGTTCTGTTGGTGGAACCCTTTTGGGATAAGTTGTGATCACCGTTGATACCAGTTTTGGGGTAAAAAGTACATACATTAATACCGACACGCCACTTTCCCGAAGGCTGGATGATGCTGAGACCACTTTGTTCCACGTGCTACGATCCAAACATTACCTTTTTTGCTTCATCCACATTCATTAGTCTCTTCATACATGCTCGTCGATTTCGGGTACTCCTGACTTACACTGTTTCTAAAACGTCCCCGATTCGGTTATGGAACGTTCGATTTGGTCTTCTTCTTTCAACGTAGGTACCTCCACACTTCCCGTATAAATCTGTTTTATATCTAGTAATCCTCTCTATAATGGTCATTTGAGTAAAAAGCCCACCAAAATAATAGAACTCACTTGTAATTCCTAGGGCAGTGTTTCATGAATATAACGCATCCATTATCTATGAGGTCGGATTTCTTGAACACCGTGTTCTTGGGGTAGTACCTCACGCTTTGAGGTCGGGGGTGGGATCGGTTCGTGTAGTCCGAAGTCATAGCAGCTGATACTACTGTAAAAGGGAATAAAGTAACTTAGAAATAAAGTAAACTGATTGGATTAGTACTTCTTGCGCAGTATGCTGGGTGAGTTACTTTTGGATTTTTAGGGCAATTTTTTAAAAACTTGTAAGTACATTTTTTTTCAAATTTAATTTAAGTGGTAATAGAATATCACCTTTCTTTTTTTAGTGAATGTCGGAAGAGGGGACTAAGGAAACAGGTTTAGGTGACAGGCTATCAACAACAACAACCAAAATTATGCTATGGGTATTTATGAAATAGTCATCGTTTTTTTTTTATTTTATTTGTTAATCACATTACATCTATCATTACAGTTTTGACTATGTAGCATTGCGTGCGCTCTATCATGTAGTAAAAGTGAGAATCACGAAGCTTTTATAATATTATTCTAACATGACCTTTTACAGAGCGATCCAGTTGCAATTTACAAAGTCAAATTTCATCGCTAAGCTAAATAAATGAATACAACCGAACTGATCAATCGGTTTCAAGTCTCATTCACGCAACTGTAAATCTCGTTCCTTGTTCTTTTCCTTGCCTGTTTCCTTTACCAAGGCGCCATGGGAATCATTCTCATTACCATAAATCATGGGTAAATAACCGCTGAATAAACATTCCAATAGATCAAAGAGGATAAAATAACAAAAACATCTAGATATCGGAAACGGAGCACAATTAAACATTCATCTGAATATCGATGTGTTTTTGTTTCGTCTTGTATTGTGATGCCTAATATGCGTATTGGTGAATTGTGTTTTGTAGGCATTATGCCTTCTAACGGTTTAGCCGGCACAAAATATACATGGACAGAAATTGATGGTCGGTCGGATACACGCCTTTGAGTACCCCGGTAAAATATTTTCTATTTTTTTTTATTGACCTTGTGGGAGACAAATGTTTCATCGCTTTTCAGATCAATGGGCCCTGTGTTATGCCCACTTTATATGGATCTCCAACCTCAATTGTTATTTTCTACTCGGCCGAGTCGCATCGGATACAAAAGGCAGAGAAATATTTTTAGATTTCATGAAAATTCCAGGAAAAAAATCACTGGGATTTTAGGTGAAACCTAACCTAACATATTATTATTTATAACCATATAAATTAAGAATAAATGTAGGAGGTCGTAGGTTAAATTCTGCCTATGAATATACGAAAATATTAGGCCTCCCCTTGCACGCCGCAGACCGCCTGTAGAGCCGTCAGCCGCGTCCATAGACTGCAGGGTTCATCGAGATGTTAGACCGGACAGAAGGAAGATAGATGGGGATCAGTGATGGAGACAGGATGTAGCTATGTTGGTAGGTAGGTGCTTAAACCCTGTAGAATGTTGGCTGCATCAGTCAATGGCTCAGACCGGCTATGCAGCACCGGTCAGGCTTAGAGCGGCTTTGGGACTTTATCGTAAATGCCGTTAAGCTGGATGACCTGGTTATACATAAGACAGGGACAGTCAAGTTATTCTGACAACTATAGGTGCGTATTTGAGTCGAAATATTTATCTCAAACAAGACGCATTCAAACGTCGCAATCGAAGCAGAAGCTTCTAATGACGAAATGTTTACGTTGGTAATGGATACCGTTCTACACATGGTAAAATAATGAGTAAAAGAAATGAAGCAAAATGTTATCAATTTCATTTTTTGTTTCTTTCCCCTTAGCACGACGGGGCGCGAGTAGAGATACGCGCGAGACAGACTGTACCTGTCATTGCCTAACTAGAGATGTCAGAAAATGACAGGTAGACTATCCTAGACTAGAGCATGTTACCGTGCTAACATACATACATAATTCTCACGCCTGTATTCCCATGAGGGGTATGCAGAACACATGAATTCAAAAATCCAGTGCCATGTCTAGCAAATTCAGGGTAACCAGATGGTTAAACGTGATATTGCGGTGACAGGCTGCTAGCCCATCGCCCACAATACACTAACCCTTTCCCAGAGTCGACTCTTACGACACTCACGGGAAGAAAGGGGGAGGTGCTATTCTAACCCGGCACCACACGGGCTAAGCCTTCTGGTAATCAGGAAGGCTCCTAACGCGTTGAACAATAATAGCTCTACTCTACTGGCTAGACATATTTGTTGCGGCTTCGCTACTTAGACGACATCTTGTAGAACAAAGAGACACGTAACTACTTAAACTAAAATGACGTTCTTCGACGCCAAGACATCTTTCGTGTTAGAGTTATGACTTAGCTTTGATGGTTTCCTCAGTCTAGACGCGATAAAACGTACCTACATACACGACTACAAATTTTAAAGAAAAAGTAAAATAATTTGTCTAAAATTGCTGTTAATGGAACTTGTGAACGAAGTAAAGTTGTTTTTTAAAAAAATACTCATATTTTAGCACTATTTTAAAATTCCATTATATTCAGCACGTTTTACATTTTAAGTTTCCTGATGAATAGAATTTTGTGTGTTAAAAGTCTAATATTAAACGAAACGGAGTATAAGCGCATTTTATACAGCGTTAACTATCACTTTTAGTAAAAAAAACTTCTAACTTCTCTAATACACATTACATTGCCAAAAACAAAAACATAATGTACTCACGGAATAGAAGCAAAAATCCGTTTCGTATCATAACGTTTTTTATGCTCAGAGAGCTGGAAATAAGATTGTTTCTCAAATTCTTTAGTCGTAAAAAGTAGATGTGATTGGAAATATGACGCAATGCTGATATTTTGAAGGCGTTCTAACTGAAATACTACAGTCCTCGGAATCTAACTTGGCAAGATTTTAGGTAATGGGGGTAAGTTTACGCATCGCTTTTCCATGGAAAACTACTTCATCTACCAAAAATGCTGACACATCCTATTGTCAAAATCGTTAAAGTGCTTCAAATTTTGTATGGTTATCAAAGCGTATGGCTGGTAGGTTAAATTTAAGTAAAAATAGTAAAAAATATATCAGAAATAGTAAACATTTATTTCGAAATTAATAAAATTGATACAATTTTATCATTTTGTACTTGTAAATACAATGGCACTTAGAATTATATAAATACTATGAGTATTATAACATTGAGCACAATTATCCTGGAAACAATATTTCTGCATATTACTATTTACAAGAATTATATAAAAAAAGTTTATGCATTAAGTATCTGTGCAAAGATTTCTCAAAAAACTTCCGGAAATGTGACAGTCTTACCCGGACAAAAGATATACGAACTTCATTATTTGGGGTAAAATGAGAATCACTCGAGAGTAAAATGACGGGTCACTTTCTTTACTACATTCTATACAAAGCGAGCTTTTATAATTTTCCTCGTCTTTGCAATTTCAGATCCCACTCATAGGCGGTCAACCTTCGGCACAAACATTATCCTTAATTTTTTTTTTCAAACTTCGTTATCATTTAAACCGCGTCGAAGTCAGATCGTTCATGGAAGCTACGACTCATTAACAGAACTAACTTAAAACATCCATTTTTGAGTTGAAGGTTAATATAGACTAACAAAAAAGATCTGTAATTAGTAACAAATCACTAAACTTGTACCATAATAGCAGTATGTTGTCCAGGGTAGATATAGAATATGGTATTTATTTGTAGATTTATCCTTTAGCAATGGCGGCAGCCTGTCCAACAACTTCAACAGCTGGTCCCGCTTTAATGATGCCGTCACGGATGTTCTGGCCGACCCTTTCCTGTAAAAAAAACGCAATGAGAACAATTTGAAAAGCAACAGATTGGTCGATTTGTTTCTTATTTTTCCGCTATTATTTTGAGTACCCAATCGTAATGAAGCTAACAGGGATACATGTATACATCACGCCTGTATTCCCGAATGGGGTAGGGAGAGCACACGAAGCGCAGCATAGTCAAAACCATGAATATTTCACGTTGTATTGATTTAAATACTAGCTGAAATAGCAAACTTTTTTCAGCCTTAAAGGTTTCTTTCAGTTGTGTTTTATTATACCATTTCAGTTGTGTTTTGTTATACCATATTTTATTTGACACGTCCCACGGGAAAGAGATAAAAAGTATTATTTTATCTCCCTGCCAATTTTCAGCCAAATCGTTTCAACCATTCTTGAGTTATAAATAGTGTAACTAATACTTTAAATAATACTTTTTTTATTATGTAAAGGTTGAAAAGTATTAAAAGAATAGGGAGGTGCAATTAAAATCACTTTTTTGAATACTTAAATTAATGACACGATGCTAAACAAAAGGACTAAAATAAAATCCTTAAAGAATAGTAAACGAAAATTACACACAAAATGAAAATGTATTTTTTTACACAAACGCGCAAATAAAGAAAAATATACGTACCAATTTTTTAAACGGATTCCACCTTGGGTTGGGCGCCCCTGAGACAGCACTCAAAGCCATGGCACAGGCAAACACGAAGAACAAAAGACGAGCGAAATTCATTCTGAATTTAAAATTTCAGTTGAAGTTCTTAGAACTTGACAGTTTCACGCTTGGCGAGTGAATGATGTTTGAACGGTGAACACCTCTTATATAATAAGAACTTGACCAGTTTAATATTGCGCGCGGCAAAGCTAGAGTTAAACTGAAACCGACTTTATTACAACGCAGTACGATGCCACGTGTGCTTTTGTAGGGGCAAATGATGAGATAGTGAGTTCAGTATACGGGTCAGCTACGCACGGGAACTACCTATTCCAGAGTTTCGTTTGATTGCAGTGAATCCCCTTATCGCATGTTATGAAAACAAACGAATGTTGCGTTCTATATTTAAATTGTTTTTTTTTTTTATTTGTTTTAAGCACATTTTAATAATTGTTTGATGTACTGTATTAATCTTATTATTAAAAAAATCGTTCATTCATCATAAGACTAGGGGTAGGTACAATAGTGAGAGGTTGCTAGCTTTTCACCCAAATTACATCGTAACCTATTTTCTTAGTCGCTTTTTCGACATCAACGGAAGAGATGGAGAAGTGTTATTCTAAATCCGACGCCAGGCATTACTATTTTTTTTATTTTCAGAAAAGGCTTCTTAGTCTTAGTAATCACGGTCCTTCAAAGCCCGGCCTACTTGCATAATAATAATGATATAAAATAATGTATGTGATTATAGGTTTCTTTTTAATAAAATGTGTAAAATATAAACAAATTCTTATTAAAAAAAATTAAGCATTCCTAACTACTACTCTACTGTCTACTCTAATTTCACTTGTTTTGTCAATCGCTTGAAGGTCAGCAGGAAGAGATCCCTTAAAAGACATGTCCGTCGCTGTTCCTACAAAAATCGCTAAGTATGTGCATTTTTTCGATTTTTGGTTTTTTATGCCATTTTGAACCTTAGGGCCATATACGTATGCTCTTAAAACGGCGTGAAGCCTCTTTATTATTGAACTGAAGATCTTTATTATTTCTGCATGTGAAAAAATAACCATGTGAAGTTTGTAGGTCAAAATGTTCCCTTAAAAACTCCTTAAAAATAACTAAGTGTCACTAATCACATAGCAGGACCGTTTCATATTCATATCACGCGAAAATTTGGTCCGATATGTGTCTTTCGGACCACACATAGCGAATTAATTCGATCGTGTCGTTCGCGTTCGACATGTGTTTTTCGGCACATAGCGATATTTTAGTAGGAGTGGGCTTAAATATTTATCGCTATCTCGCTCACGATAGCTTATCTATTTAGAAGCATGAAAAGAAGATAGAACTTTACGTTCACAAATGAAAACAAAAGAATCATGATCCACTTTTGACACAAATCCAAGATTCTCCGACGTTCAAAACAGAACTAACTTCAATACTTTCAAAGCAAGTCCCAGTTTCTATTACACTTTAAAACCAACTTAAAACTGCATTCCAAAAATGCTCATTTCGTCTTTAACAGAAAGCAGTATGCACTAGGTATAATGCAGCTGATGTAATTTTGCAAGCTGTAGGTTTTTGAGTGTTTATTTTAGTTTATTCACTCACGGAGGAAGTACCGCGGTAATGAGATTTACAATGTTTGTTTCATTCGTTATTAATTAGCTGTAATTTTGTGATAACAAGTCACGAATATATTATAAAACACTAGCTTTCCGCCCGCGACTTCGTTCGCGTAAATTTCGGATTTTGGGGTCGTAGGATTCTGAGCCTGTTCATTACAAACAAAGTTTTCCTCTTCATAATATTAGTGTAGATGTAGATATTATCTAAACCCAAATATTTTACGGAATCCTCTTTTTTTTTCAAAATGGCCTATGTTACTCGTGGATAATGTGGCTTTCGAATAGTGCAAGAATTTTTAAAAACGGTCCAGTAGTTACTGAGCCTATTCACTACAACCAAACAAACAAACAAACAAAGTTTTCCTCTTTATAATATTAGTGTAGACATAGAACATGAAAGAACAGAGGTAATAAAGAAAGTCTAGTACTTTATATATTTATATTCATTTATTCATTGCTTTACACGGGTAGTATACAGTGATCTTAATATATATTATAATTTAGTTCAACCATGTAACCCTGCAGGGCACCGCAGTATATTATTATGTATTATTAAAATTATTTTAACAAATTATTTCCGTTTATTTATATTTTCCGTGTAACGTGGGGTTTAGAATGACACCTCTCTATTTCCTCCGTGGATGTCGTAAGAAGCGACTTTCAAATTAGTTCAAGGTATATTTTAGATGACATCGCAGCAACCTGTCACTATTTTTTTTTTATAAATAGTTTCGCTAATGTAGCGTTTTGTGTGCTCTGTCTACTCTCCATTGGGGAATACAGGCGTGACATTATGTATGTAAGTAATAATCAGTGATCGGATCTAGGATGCAATTTCCCGGGGTTTAGGTCCATAATATTAAGATGGATAATGACTTACAACCCCGCGACTTTTTTGATATCCGTACCAATATATAAATGTGAAAGTGTGTTTGTTTGTTTGTTTGTTTGTTTGTTTGTTTGTTTGTTTGTTTGTTTGTTTGTTTGTTTGTTTGTTTGTCCGTCTTTCACGGCTAAACGGAGCGATGGATTGACGTGATTTTTTAGGTAGATATAGTTTAGGGCACGGAGAGTGACATAGGCTACTTTTTATCCCGGGAAAAATTAATGTTCCCGAGGGAAAACAAAAATATAGTTTGCTCGATAGATCGATTTCGATCGATGATAGATCGATATGAATCGATAACCGATCGATAGATGATAGATCGATGGCGCCGTGTGTCGTTTGAAACGAGAAGTTTTCTTATAGTTGTGCTTTATACCGCAATATAACCGAGTTCCACGCGGGCGGAGCCGCGGGCGGAAAGCTAGTTTTTATTATAATTACAAAAGTAAACAATTACCCATGATCAACCTCTTTTATTAAATGAAATGATCACTTGAAATAAGCAGTAGATAATGTATTGACTGATATTGTCATTCAAATTGAGCCCTGCATATAAAATTCTCAACATTATCGACAAATAATAATAATTACATTACAAATATCCATTATTTAGACAACTCTAGTTTTCCTTAAGTGTGCAAATATTAAATGACGTTTTTTTTAATTTAAGCCCACTATCCAAAATCCCGGGAAATCTCGAGGCACATCCACGATAAGCATAACGTTTAAGGTCGTACACCCCAAATTGCATCCTAGACCCGATCACTGGTAATAATACTAACCGTGGCCTGGAACTGTGCGCAAGCATTACATCAGAAGTCTGATTTTTTTCGTTGCTAAAAACTTTTCATTATTCCAAAATTTAACGACTCAAGTTCCGAATGCCTCAAAAAACATAAAAGAAACGATAGCACAACTTTTGGCGATTTATCAAAAAGTAAAGTACCTTCTTCACTCAACATTTAAGGCACCCTATTTTATGAAACAAAGATGAGTGATTCCCCTTGAACACGTTTGTGACCTGAACGCGCCCGCTGTCTCGACCAACGTACAATGCTGCTGAATAAATAACTCTAGAGCCTTAAACAGAAGGTTTTTACGCAAATTGTTTCATTACTTATGCATTACCAACTGCATGAGTAAAATTGCCAACTCCTATATTTATACCAGCTTTGATTTTCAAATTTTATTCGACGTTTAAACGGTATTGCCAGAACGTCCTCGAATTGCATTTTAAATTTTAAATTCCGAACGAGTCAAAATAAAATTCTTTCGAGTTTTCTTTTTCTTTTTCACGTGCCTCATCGCTATGGCCAGTAACATTTCGGCAGCGCCTACGCCCGGACTAGGAAAAGAACTTCTAAGTTGGTTTCATATTTTTATTTCGTTTTTCTTTTGTAACAATACAGGCAACTAAGAAAACTGTCGAAGTATACTGATAGAAAAAAGAAAATATTTACACACCACTGGTCTTAGTCTGGTCTAGTAGATTTCTTATTTAAAAAGCGAAAGTTTCGGAGCAGAAGAGCTGACAGCCGTTTTATTTTCACTTAAGATTACAACTTTGTCCGAAACTTTAGCGTACTTATGAGCTTACGGGAATTTAACGAAACTTTTCCCTTTGGATCGTCGCGTTTGGGCGCCTTTTCTTTAGGTACCTTCTAAAGGAGAACCATTACTCTCAAGGACAACCATTTTCAATAAGTTCGTGTCATACCAAATTTACCGTTAGAGCAATATAACTTTGTAAACAAGATTTTTTAATTTTGTAAAAAGGTAAGGTATTCTTACCCATACAACTAAAATTAAGTCATAATTTTTTTTTTTTTCAGGAAAGGCTAGGTCAGCGAATCAGAGATGGCATCATCAGTGCTGGGCCTGCAGTTGATGTCATTAAAAAAATACAACGTATCCACAACGGTGATTTTTCAGACGATGAAGATAATAGCGAATAATGTTATCAAAATAATTATAAAGCTTTGATAAACTGAGAAAAGTTTTGCTAAAAAAACCATTAAATAAAAAACAACACTACTTTTATCTGTGATATCGTAAATAATTATTTAAAGAAATACTTAGCACCAATTTTATTACAAAACACCTATTTTGCTAGTACACCTGTAACCAAAAGCCTGTGTCAATCAATAAGTGTCAGAAGTAACATTAGACAATACTTTTTTTGTAAAACTATAACCTTATTTTCTATTGTGAACATGGTTAATATTGTAAATAATCAATCAAAAAAAAATACATTCCACTTGTCTTACATAGTTTAATCTTTATGAGTACCTATACATCCCTACTAAATACCTACCTGTTAACAATCAAGTTAAGTTTAGAGTTAGAGGTTACTTATCCATTCCCTTGTCTACCTACTTAATTAATAAAAATAATACTAAACTTAGCTTTCTCCATTGTATGCTTCGTAATAATATTTATTTTATAATATTTAATTAGATTTTAAGGCTCAATTCACACCAGAAGAGCGGCGATTGGCGGCGAAGCGGAGTGCAGCTGTTTCAGTGTCATGAGATTTGTATCTTTATTTTCATAACAAAAAGACTTATTATCGCATGAGAAACTCCAACGAGGAGCGCGAATGCCCGGGGATCCGCGGGAATTCCAGCGTATACCATAAACGAAACCGTGTGACAGCGCGAATAGTCGCGGGAATGCCCGAGGATGCCCGAGCAGTCGCGAGTGGCCGCTGGCAGTATCCCGCCCAGAGATCTTAGAGTTCCCGCGCATTCCAGCGACTTCACGCGGATTCCAGCGACTTCTCGAGCAGTCGCGGGAATCCTCGTGCCTTCTCTACTGAGCGGGTCGCTGCGCTTCGCCGCCCTTCGCCGCTCTTCTGGTGTGAATTGAGCCTTAGTAGCTATGTAGGTATCTTCCGAGAAATAAGAGCATCTAATTACAATTTAGACATTGTAAAATTAATACTTTTGTTTCAACTCGATTAATTAAATAACGTGTATAGTTTTCTAAATGATAAGAACATTATACTTTTTTCCTTTGGGCAGTCGTGTAAAACTACTAGACGGCTAAAATAATAGAGTAAGAAACAATCTTAAAATAGTAAAATTTTCTGTAACATGTTTTCTTACTCATTATTTTAATACCAAGAAACAACCGGCTAAGAGCGAGTCGGGCCTTGAAAGGTTCCGTACTAGTGTGAGGAATTACCCCAGCAAACCAACCTCGTTAAACAAAAACACATAAAAGCATTTCCCGTGTGGTGCCGGGTTAGAATAGCACCTCCCCATTTCTTCCCGTGGGTGTCGTAAGAGTCGACTCTGGGAAAGGGTTAGTGTATTGTGGATCCATCGGCTAGCAACCTGTCACTGCAATATCACGTTTAACCATCTGGTTACCCTGAAATTGCTAAACGTGGCACTGGATTTTTTCAATTCATGTGCTCTGCCTACCTCTCTTGGGAATACAGGCTTGAGAATATGTATATTATGTACATAAAAGCATTGCTCGCCTGGTTGTACTCATTGAAAAACATGTTTCGTGTATGACTTTGACCTTTTATTGTTATTTTTGTTTATTTTTTAGTTTATTTTGTTGCAGCGCCACTAGAAATACTGAAATTTTAAAACCTTATCACTTGCGACATGCGTAGATATTAGTAGGGTCCTATTTTTCCCCTTTGGGTACGGAATCCTAATTCAGTCCGAGAATGACTAGTTTTAACATAATACACAATAATGTTACATATTTCTTGTATTTTACTCAAATAAGTTAGCTCTAATAATTTATATCAAAAGTTCTTTAGTCGCGTAGGTACAAACAGACGGATATGTTCGACTCTGTACTTGTGTTTTGTTTTGTGCTTGTTATTTTATACAATAAAGAGTTACATACAATTTCTACGGTACGCAAACAATATGGTCTCTTATTGAAAATCAAAAGTCCAAGCTTAATTTGCCAAAAAGCGATGTAAAAACGATGGACAGAATCCGGGATACACTCGAGGACACGCATTTGTTAGGTTTGATGCACATGTAGAGATAAAAGTTATTGTTTAAAACCATGCAGCATTTTTGATGGAGGTTTTGGCGGGAGATAAATCGAGTTTGGACAAAAAAAGTGAAAGAAGGGGTGTTGGGTAAAGAAAACAGAAGGGGGTCAAAAGAAATATGGTAGAACTAGGCTTGAATGAGAATAATAATTAACAGTCGATTATAGTATAAATAGAAAGATAATGAACAGTTCTTAACGAGGTGTGTTTTTATTACACATTGTTGACGTTTAGAAAGATTGCTTTGCTAAAATGTGTCTGGACTAGACACGTCTGCCGTATGCACCCACAGAGGTGAATGCACAGTCACTTGGTGGGTGCCGGAGAACGGCAAATGACGTCGCTCGACATCCTGCTTGTCGACGGCCTGGCTCGCGAGGCAATCCGAAAGGAAATGGCTGGACGACCTGAACGAGTATGTAGAGATCAAGCCAATATTACTCTACAGAGGCTAACATTATTTATGAATAACCATTATTAACCATGTTGAAATTTAACATGCAGGAAATTATTATACATATATTATTTTGATAATTATTATGTTTTCTCAAATTTCTAATGTTATGTACGTGTGCTATTTACAACTTTATCCTGAAATCTCAATATTTTGCGACTTCACTCGAAATATGCCTATTCTAGTTAAGTTTCGTGGTAGCTTTTTTATCTGAATTTTATTGTCTAAGAAGCCTGAGTTCAACAAAATCAGTGACTACATTAATAACAAATACAGATAAAATAAATGCACATTCACTGCTAACAAAATGCCTGTTTGGTAAAGTCCCTTTATTTGACCCAGCTCGACCTCTCATTTAATTACATAGGGATTTATTTATATCCGACGTATCAAGGCATCCCCTAGTTAAGATGCAATTTGACCTGACCGTGCCTTATCTGAACCTACGCTCATTCAACCACATGCAACTTTATTGCATTAAGCAGAGAACTCATTTCAATTCGAGACTGATACTGAAGTGTACCTTTAACTATACTGGCTGTATAGTAGACTAGCAATATAAAAAGAGGATTCCTCGTTTGAATTTCATTCGAATAATAATATTTGTGCCGGTAAACGCATTTCAATTTAGAATTCGAAAATCAAAATGAACTTCTTCCGAGTATTGTTTTTCTTCTTCAGTTGCCTTTTGGCACTGGCTAGTAATGTTTCCGCTGCTCCTGGTCTTGGAAGAGAATTAGTAAGTTTTTTTTAATTGTTTTTTTTTTTAGAAAATGTGCTATAGTTTGTATAGAATTATATTTTCTTACCTAGTAACAGTGTGTAATGAGCCAATCAATTATTCTGCCCCGTAAGTCAGGGGACAACTTTACTGTGATAGAGTTGCTTAGAAAAAGGTTGTAATTTAGGTCCCGTTTTATGCTCAGGAGATGTGCTATAAAGAAATGCTTATTACTGTAAAAAAATCTTAACGTATTGCGCACTATATCCTAGAAAATCAAAATTTTTTCGGTGACTCAGGAGACATAAAAAAGTTGATCGACCCTAATAACGTCTTACTAAATCGATTTTTGCTGTGTACAGTCGAATAAATTGATACCTGGGCCACGCAAAGCTTTCACTCTAGCATTTTTTCTACCCTTCTTAAAAATACCATAGGGCTATAAAATAAATCACCGAGTTTATAATTATGAATCGTCTCACACCTGAAAATATCACGGACACTTTAACAGTATTTTTCCCCTTAAAGATTTAAGGAGAGAATAGATACTGAACATTTTCTTACTATGTTTACTCTCCTGTTTTTCAAATTTAGAACGCACTATACAGGGTGTTACAGAAACCGACGTTAATCTGACAGCAACGCTGTTAGAGCTAGCTGGTCATAAATTTTCACATAATTATTTGCTTTTAGGTTAGAATAAATTGGCCAAATTTTAGAGATGTCGGTTTAAAAAAAAGAAAATGTTCTTCCTCAGATCTTTAGCTCCATTTTTATGGTTCCGTATCGAAAGGGAAAAAATGGAAGTAACGCGACCCTATTACTAAGGCTTTGCTGTCTGTCCGTCCGTCTTTCTGTTGCCAGTCTGTAATCTCAAGAACCACAATAGGTAGACAATTGAAGTTTTCACAAATTATGTATTTCTGTTTCCATAAAAAATATTAAAAACAAAGTAAAAAAAAAAACTCCCAGCTCCCACATGACAAACGCTTTTTTTTAACTCTTAACAACAGATATAGCAACAGACTTGAAATATTCACAAAACAATAAAAATTAAATAGATTTAAATATTTAAGAGGGTTTCCATACAACAAACGCCATTTTTGCCTATTTAAACATAATGGTAACAGATAGGCACTGCTTTTACCGGTCCAGTGGTACGGAACATTTCACGCGACTAATATGAATTGAAAAAATCAGCAAGATTTTTCATTGTTCATTTATTTTCCTGTTTCCAACCACTAAGCTGTTGAAAATATTTTTGCTATACTTAAATTAAATTCCAATGTTTTTTTTTCTTTTTTCCAGGAGAAGGCTGGCCAGAACGTGAGAGACGCCATCATCAAAGCGGGACCTGCCGTGGATGTGGTTCGTGACGTGATGCGTATAAGTCAAGGCAAATATGATGACGACGATGATGATGACAAATAAAAACTTATCGCTAAATTTTTAGGTAACTTTGCCTAAACAAGGTAACTTTGCCAGCCCATACCTATAGAAGCTTTTGATCAAGCTTGGTAAATATCGAAAAATGACAGCTCATTATTAAACAGAAGTAAATTTATAGCATAATAATGGATTGAAAATATTGTCAAATTAATAAAAAGGGGTTAAATTGTTGGGAAAAGTTACCTTGCTAGGTTAAAGTAACCCAAACTTACAATGCTATACTACATTCTAAGGTTAAGTCCGCCTTTGTACTTCGCCATTTCATTTGTACGAGTATTGTATTGTATTTTTGTATTTGTTGTTAGTCCCTTTTGTACAATAAAGTGTTTACTTACATACATTTTTGCGGTAATTTTTGTGTTCGTAATTTTGAAATATAAGGAACAAAAATAAATTGTATTATAAATGTTATTTTCTTGTTTTTTTCCTACCGTGCTATATCACTACATATTATAAAACAAAGTCGCGGTCGCCGTCTGTCCGTCTGTATGTGTGCTTCAATCTTTAAAACTACGCAACG
>BHDV01065590.1:80284-93012 GCA_005406045.1 Adoxophyes honmai
CCCCCCCCACTCTGCAGTTAGATGACCTTTGTAATTATTTGTTCAACCAAAAACACACATTTAGTCGACTGAATGAAATTTTGAATTGAATGGTTGAACTATGACGTTAAACAGTGTTCTTTATTAACCCGTCGAACGCCTTATGGCACACCTTTTGAATTAATTGTGTTAGAGAATAATTCAGATTTTAAGATGTCAAAACTATTTAAGTACTTCTCCATTTTACTATCTCCTGTCAAGTTTAATAGGCAGCCAAATAAGTTGTCAGTACATACATACATACATATACTCACGCCTGTATTCCCAAGCGGGGTAGGCAGAGCACGTGAATTCGAAAATCCAGTGCCACGTTTAGCAATTACAGGGTAACCAGATGGTCAAACGTGATATTGCAGTGACAGGTTGCTAGCCCATCGCCCACAATACACTAACCCTTTCCCAGAGTCGACTCTTACGACACCCACGGGAAGAAAGGGGGAGGTGCTATTCTAACCCGGCACCACACGGGTTAAGTTGACAGTAATGACACTAAAGCTGCTTGGCATAAAAGGGTTAGCTTTAATCATAGAAGTGATATTTATACCTTTACACATTTCCTTAGTCCCCTTTTACAACGTCCAACGAAGAACTGTTGAGTTATTATTTTAAGACCGACATCACACGGGGAGAAAGAATTACAGACTAAGAAGATTAGTAATCTTAATCTTTATTGTAAACTTAAACGTACTTCATTCGAGTGCATTAAACTTGGCATCATTTTACGAGTTACATTATAAACACCACCTAATTCTGAAGTCTAGATTTGCAGCTAAGTACCTACATAAATTAATCTTATTGAAATAGCACTTAGGTACTGGACAGATTTCTTTATTTGCGTTGGGTTCTTTCACCGTTATGGAGTGAATTGAAACATATAGACTCACATACTATCAGTTTAATTAAAAAGTATGTACTATATAATAGTAATATTAAGGTGTCAGATTATCTTGACAGATAAGAAAAAAAAATTACCTACTGCGGACTGAATTCTATAAAATCTCAATTTTACTGGGTGACTGAAAATGAAATGGTGACCACAGCAACCAGGGACATAAAATTTAATTTAAATGGTAAAAAATAAATGTAACCACATTATTAACCGAATACAGTTTTAACCGAAGCTTATATGGCAAAGATTCCCTCGGGAATAAGTTGGCCATTTTTACACGAAAATGGTCTTATGTAACTTGTTCTATGTAGTTAATTGTTTTAAGTGCAGTAGAATTACACAAATATATTTTCAAATAAATATTATTTGGAAGAATTACCAAAGGAGGCTTATTTTCTTATCTTTCCAGAATAAGGAAATACGACATTGAAATAAAATAAAAAGATTTTGTTTTCAGTAAGTCACCGTTTACAAAGAATAATAAAATAGGTACTATTTGTCATGGTGTAATCAAAATCAAGTTATTAAGCAAAAACCAGTTTCCGATAATAGGTTTCCCGCAATAATAACAGAAATAATGTCATAGCTAATGGAACGCAACAAAAACAAAGCATAATTTACACGGAACATACATACACATTATATTACGCCTCTATTCCCAAATGGGAATAAACATTACACGTTGCGTAGCCACTTTTAGCATATTTTGACGGAATATCCAGAAAAGCCGTAATTTTTTTTTCCTTTTATACAAGATACTTACATACTATGTCAAAAAATCATGACTATTTCGCAGTTCCTAACTACTATTAGCACATTTTCTTTAATCGCCTCTGACGATATTCACGGAAGAAATAGAGAGGTGTATTAGCCTAAATCTAACTCCACATAGCGCCATAAAAGACTTTTGTACTTTGGTACTTTTGGTTGAGTCACCTAACGCTTTGGAAAGACCACGATTGCTAAGAAAAATTTGCCACAAAAAACTTGATACGACGTAATTATTTAAGTATGTAATGTTTTTATACACGTAAAGAAAACTCGTCAATTATTAACAAAACAGCAACTTAAGAACACAGGTTAATAGCACAGCAAAAGTAAATCACTACAACTTTGGACTCCTGAAAAAAAAAAAATTTTTTTTGTACAAAATACCCACCATTAACATTCGCAGTCGGTAAAACCACTTTAAAAAAATAGAACACTGATTACAAATTGACCTCGTCTTAAGAGATCACTCAACTATTTACAATTTCTTTATCATAATGCAAATAATTCTCAGTACGAGGGGAACTACCCATCTCAAACGCGCGGTTCTTAACCTACGTAACGGTTTTATTTGCGTTCTGACTGCACTCTATCTAGAACACAATAAAGTTCAATTTTCCTCGCCCAACCAATTAAAGTTAGTACGAAGTTTAAAATTTTAAACGTATATAAAGATGCGTACTGGCTGGAAGAATCATTCTGCTAAGCTGCAAGCTGCCAGTGACAGTTGATTTGTTTTAGAAAAACAAAGTTTTCAAAAATGGATTTCTCCAAGTTGTTCTTTTTCTTCTTCGCTCTCCTTGTGGCTGCGTGTTTCGTGAACGCTGCCCCTGAGCCCAGATGGAAGCCGTTCAAGAAACTTGTAAGTTTTTTTATATCTCACATCATTAAGTAATTAAAAAAAAATAGAGTCTGTTTAAAAAATATGTCAGAAAAAAAAACTGCTTTTCTAAACTATCCGTAGTATTCCGTAATAATGTAGAAAAAAAACGTTTGTCCTTTGTGGGTTTTTGCTTTCGAAAAAATCAAGAAAAAAAACTAGATAATAGAAGACACTCACATTAAAAAAGCATTTATATTCTAACAGAAATAAAACAAATTTGCGTGCAAATTAAATACATAAAACTAGAATGCTACTTCCCAAAAAAATTTTAAAAATTGAATGATTCACCCTCATCCTAAATTCGAAATTAAAAACTCCACAACATCCACAGCCGCCACTTTTTGCATGCCTATCCTAAAGTACATTACACCACCCAAACACGTATTACACCGTACACAAGTAACACATTGCCATTTAATTTCATTACAAGGGAAGACCCAAAAAAATTCAATTAGAAAATACTCCCGCAAATAGGTCGCCATTCACGGATAACTAGGGCAATAAAGAAACAAGGCGTACCAGGAAGCAAGCCACGGTTCGATATTAAAAAACTTAGTGGTTATTTTGTTCTTGTATTTTATTGGTTTGTTAAAATTCTAATTTGTTTACGTAACGAATGTTGGCGTGAGTTGAACAGCCGTGGCTGAAAGTATTGAGTGTTTTTACGCATTTTCTTAAAAAAATGCTAAACGAAAAAAACAGTTAAAAATGTTTGGCTTTTGAATGGACAAACTGCGGGGAAATTGGAACATATTTTACACTCTAACAGTTTAGTTCTGAAAGAAATAATATTTCTGTGTTTATGTGGTTTTCTATTAAAAAATAATATTATTAAATCAATCGAACAAGAAAATTTGAGTGCCGTCACAAGCTGCTATTCTGAAAGTTTGATGGTCTTTAACTTTGTCAATTATTGATAATTTAAAAACATGTGATTTAAATTTTTCCTAATGTTTCGTAAATTGCCTTTAAAAATACAACGACGAATTAAGAGGGCGCACACATTTTTTACGAACGTAATTATAATATCAGGCGGGGAAGAGAAATTCAGGGGCAGGGCAGGGGTAAGAGGCACCACAGACCATAACTCGTCGAGTTATGAGTGATTATGGTCTGTGGAGCCCTCTTATCCCTGCGTTTCTCTTCCCCCACCTGACCTCAGTGGTTTTGGACCAATGTTTAAAAAATCGTGAAAAATAAAGTAACTCATATTCAGCCATGAAAAAAATATGGTTAGACTAAACATATTCTGTAAATTTACAATAAAATTGTTTCATTTGTAATTACATTAAAATCAATGAGAAAAAAAATAAAGTAATAGTTCAACTTTGAAATTATGTAAAATGATATTTGAATAATAAAAACCAATAATTTGATGCATGTCTCTCCGTTAATCCCCAGTAAACTATATTGTCTATCAGATAATAATAAGTTTATATCGTTTATGGTAAATTTTAATGGAAAATTTTCAAGTGAAATACAGCTCTGACGCGTATTTTTGTGAAAACCCTTCAACAAATTGGCTAAGTAAAAGAAATCTGTGTTGCTAATAAAATATTTCTTTCCGTTAATCCCTAGAAAAAGAGTTTATTTATATGTTACAGTAGTTTTTCTTTAAAAACTTAAGGATTTATAGCTTTCTAAAGCATTTGAAAATCATCAAAATCACCGAATTTTGTGTGCACGCTCTTAAACCCAACGCTACAAAAAAAAACTTCATTTATTAAAAAAAAATCAAACTGCACTTAGTGGCCAGTAACAATACTAACCAGTTTAAAAAGTTAATGTGTCATTTTTTTTTTCAGGAACGAGTTGGCCAGCACGTCCGAGATGGTATCATCAAGGCTGGTCCAGCGGTAGCCGTGGTCGGCCAGGCAGCGACCATCGCTAAAGGATAAACTTACCATAGATAACTTATACTTAACTGTTCTTGATAGTAAACTGCCGTAAAGAGTCATAAGATAAATTTAATGTACATAGTATTAAGAGTCGTGTAATAAATTATTTATTTGTTAAAAATGTTTTTACTTTCCCTCTTAATGTAGATTATTAAGAGGATAGGAGTCGCACCACTTCTCCATACAAACGTAGTCCCCTGTTTTCTCCGTGAATAATGACATTAGAGCAAAAAAAATTTTTACATTATATTTGTATCTGTTGTGGCTATGCCTCTACGATTTGCTTTTATCGATATTCTAAATAAAAAAAAATAGATTTCAACATAGACTAAATAAAGGCAGTATAATAGTGAAAAATTGCTATAGCCTGTCACCTCAAGCTTATCTAAACCTGTTTCTTTAGTCGCCTCTTTCGATATCCACAGAAAAAACGGAGAGGTGATATTCTAAACTCGACATCACACAAAAAAGAGCAATATGACTGGTTGCTAGCCTATCGCCTAAAATGTACCCTAACCTATTTTTCTTAGTCACTTCCTACGACATCTACGAAAAAACAGTGTAGTTTTCAATCCAAAAGAACTTTAAATTAAGTTTCTATTGGCATTGAAGTAAACAATGTAACGTTTTCGACGAAAATATCAGTAAATATCACAACCAAGTTAAACATCGTGAAACCATACCACACATCATCTGAGTCGCCATTTTCCTATAAAACAGCGTATTGCTTCCAAATACGAATCGTAATGGCTTCTACCAGTCTAACAGTCTTCTATCACTTTCCCATGGAAACAGATAGGGAGGGAAGCCTGGTAAATTGATGTCGATGTACCGAGGATTCTGTGTTACGACGTTTTGATGGAGTTCCGCCAAGTCGTTTGTATCTGTAAGTTGATAAACACGCCAGTAAATGGCTACGGAGAGTAATTATGTGTGTATTTGTATCGTGAACGTCTTGAGTCACAATTCACACATCACTAAGGGTTTTGCATAAAATATAGGGAGACTTCCTAGCTTTGGGGAAGTAGGAGACAGCAAGAGGTCATCGCGAAGACAGTTTCTCGCTCTAAAGCTAGCGACAGCCATTCAACACGTGAACCTTAACATCTTTAGAAATTATTTTTAAGTATACGAGTACTTATCTGTATCTTGTGGTAGCATTATAATGTTTATTGTATAAATCAAGAGACGATCGAAAAGAAAACAAAATGAATTTAAATTTAGTACACGCAGGCAGCGCGGCGGCTGGCGGCTCGAGCCTGGGACGCCGATGTGCAATTGTTTTTTACAATCTGCCCGCTATTTTAGTCGTTTTGTACTTTGAATATTAATGTATTGTATCTAATTTTAATTAGTTAATAGTATCTTATTAGTTTTTTCAGATACTTTGATATTTGTAACATTATATACTAAATTATATATTTTTTTATTATTTTCCGCGTGGTGTCGGGTTTAGAATAACACCTCTCCATTTCTTCCGTGGATGTCGTAAGAGGCGACTAAGGACATAGGTTAAAGTACTTACATTTAGGCGACAGGCTAGCAACCTGTCACTATATTGTACCTGCCACCTTAAAACCTGACAAGTATATGCTAGAAGTGGCCACAAAATGTGAATCAGTCATCGTTTTATCTGTGTATCGTTTTGTGTGCTCTGCCTACCCCATTTGGGAATACAGGCGTGACTGTATGTATGTATATACTAAATACATACAATATGTTCCAAAAATAAATCAACATTTTCGTTCCTAAAAAGAAGTAATCTACTGCCGATTTAACCGGTAAGATGCAGGTATAATAATCGACTCCTCGCGTGAACTATTCCACTTAAACAATATAGCTCACCCCACTATTATATATAAACTGCTTTTAATGAAGCTCAGCTCGGTAACACTTCAATAATCCGGCCATGGGGTGTAAGTGTATAACTTGAAAAACAGTATTTTTTACTAAAAATATTTTTATTTTACTTACTCCTTTTTATTTAAGGCTATTTTTTTTTGTTTGCTTTTGTACTGTATGCCCATTACTAAGTATGCTTATATTAACAACTACATAACACAGTGTGGACAAAAATCACGCCATAACATATTTTAGTTATGCATAATGATGATTATAAAGAAACTAGGTAATATGCTTATAAAAAATATGACTTAAAACTGTATGCAACCCGAAATGGACCCGCTAAAAAGTATTTTTTATCTTACTTTAGTAATCAAGCTATGTAAATATCTATTTTCCTATTAAAATATTCTCTTTATGATTCCTTTCAATTCGTTGTTGTATCTGTATGTAATAGCTAAATGCAAAACGTAGGCGTTTAATTTATTCTCTCAGAACTGAAACACAAAATGAGTTTGTGTACAGAATAAACTGTTGTAAGGTTAACGTCCGGTTGCTCCACACTTTAACAAAAATAATTCATTTGCGACGCAATATTGTGTTAGTTTATACATCTACGCAAAATCTTAAAGTATTTTTCAATAAATACAACAAACACAACATCAATCCTTTTCTTGTAAAACCGCGATCGTTTATTAACTGACGACACCGTTTGTAAACGGCGGAATCATACAAAAAGCCTGCGACATCTACACCATTCGAAAAATACAGGCGTGAAGTGTGCATGTAAGTTAAAAATCTTTAAAATTCTTTCTTTAAAATTTGAGTTACAGTATTTTGCCATTCTAACTTAACAACGCGTGCTTTAGACTATTTTTTTCTGAAATTACGTGACCCGTATCTTCGACTTTACGTAATCTTACGGTTCCTTGAAAAGTTTCTGACATTAAGTCGTGAAAGGTAAATCATTATGCTTAGTTGGCATGAAGAAATATGAGTCATGAATATTATTTTTGACGATTACAATAAGTATTTCTAACTTTTTACTTTACTTCACTGCTAACCTAGTCAAAGAATTTCACTTAAACTCAACATTTGCGGGAGGTAACCAGAGTAAAGCGATTATAAATTTATAAAATTTCGAGTGCTCTGCGGTGTACCAACTAGTATTTGACATGAGCACTCTATGTCAAAGCTATATATATGGGTTGAATTCAAATTAAGAGGATTTTTAGGATTCCGTAGCGGAATGGCAAAAAATGGAACCCTTGTAGATTCGTCATGTACGTCCGTCAGTCACAGCAACTTTTTTCCGATTTTATTATTATTATATTATTACCTATTCTGTGAACCACATTAAGATTTTCTCAGAAAAATAGAAGAAATAAAACAATAAATAAGTATGGGGGCTTCCCATGCTTAGTACTAAAACTTTTTATTATTCATCAAACCAATACGTGTGGGGTATTTATATGAAGTCAGATAGTTTTTTAAAAATGATGTTAAGGTTTCTAATTTTTTTTTCTAAACTGAATAGTTTGCGGGAGAGATACTTCCAAAGTGGTAAAACAATGTTTGTCCTATATATAAAACTAAAAAATATAAGATAGACATTACCATACGAACTTCAACCGAAAATTGATTTGAACGAGATCTAGAGTAGTTTTTTTAATACGTCATAAATCATAAACCGTAACTTACTACCTTTCATTCAATGGTATGTAGTACGCAACCGTTTGGACACGAGTCCGCCTCGCACTTGACCGGTTTTTTCTTTATTAAAATTTAAGCATCTGACAGCCAGGTAAACCACGAGCACTCAAACGTTTACCTCATAATTAATAGCAAAAATCCAACCTGACTAATTAAAAAAGTAGCATAACCCCTGACATTTTGTTTTCAAAGTTTACCAAATGGTTTAGATTTAAATGATTTAATTTTAGCATGCATTTAAACAAACGACAATTCAATTTAGTCTTCAAATATCATACGGCTAGATTAAAACAGAGCTAACTCAAAATATGCATCTCAATTTAAAATTACGCTATAGGTTTATACGCCAAGTCTCATTTTTAGTAGCAGCACATTTTGAGTTAGCTTTGTTTTGATCTAGCAGTGCAATATGTTATGTCACTCTTATACTCTTTACTTACTTTATCTAACAACAAAAAATTATTTTCGTTTAAAAAATTGTTCCTCAGGTAACAAGTGTCAAAGTCGAGTTTAAAAGGAGCTAATTCACTTTTCCCAGTGCATTCATAAAACGATGTCTGTATCAGAATAAAAAAAGTTTGTGTCTTTGCACTATTAAGATAGATAAGATATATATATATTATATAAGATAAGATATATATATTCATACCTAACGCTTGTAATCCCAAATGGAGTACAAAAGGCGTCAAAAATCTAAAGCCATGACAATTTCACGTGTCGTAGCTACTTTAACCATAATTTTAGGTCTCAACCTCGGAAGTGGCATAACAGTGACAGGTTCCTAAAACACCTAAACCTATTTACTCAGTCGCCTCCGACTACACGGAGAGGCGTAATTCCAATCCCGACACCACACGACACTTTAACTAGTATTTAAAATTGTATTGGCAGTGCAATACCTCTATAAAAATAACTATGACGAGTCATGGTCCGTTCCACAGGCCTAAACCAAACTCCGTCAGGCTTGGGTGCTGTCATGACTGTCATTTGGTGGCGCCAATCGCTCGGGGCTTGTGGGTTGTGTGTTGCTTTCTATAGGGACATACTTGGTCAAACTAAAGATAGGAGATTTCTATTTTATTCATATCTACCGTGTGGTGTCCGGTTTAACAGCACCTCTCTGTTTCTTCCAAGGATATCGTAGGAGGCAAATAGAATTAAGGTTTAAGTGTGCTTTAGGCGACAGGCTATACCTTATCGCTTTAGATAGTTAAAACAATGTAAACAATCTTGACGTGTCTTTTTATTTAAACGTACACTTTATAAATCGAAATCTTTACATTTTACAATTTAGGTATGAAAAAATCATTTACTTTCATAATTGAATTGTATAGTGTAACGATTTTCATTTTTAGACTGTGTATTTCAACAAAAAGACATGTCAAGATTGTTTATATTGTTTTAACTACCTAAACCGATAAGGTATAGGAACCTGTCACTATTCTACCTCTTCCATCTTTGCTAGAAGTGGCTGCTTTTCCTAGTCGCCTCTTACGGCATCCACGGAAGAAATGGATAGGTGTTATTCTATCCCGACGGCACTAAAATTACCACAAAATTACTAAAACCTTTGTTTAGGGCAAACATTTAACACCTACAGCCCTTGGAAATCAGTCGGCACGCGACCGTCCCATCTGATAAGGTTTTAGGGCGACATTTCTGAGGGGCTGATAAAAATAATCTGGCCAGTAAAAGGACTTTTATTTCGAAAAAAAAAAACAGTTTTCAAATACCGCAGTTTACGTGATTGGTGAAACATTAGGCTCAATTAGTTTTGTGGGTGTAGTAAAAAGCGATTAATGTGTCTGTTTAGGTATGCTTTAGTAGCTCTTTCATTTGTTTAAACCTTATTATGCCCGAAGGTAACAAAAAAAAGTACAAAATTAGGCAATTTAATGCCTGTGACTCGAGAGCAAACATTAATTTTCATAGTACATACAGCTGCCTTCGAATCGAACCCGGGACCTTAAGCATCAGTTAGGTTCTCTAACCACTGGGCTAACTGGCCATCAAAATGACTATGAAATGTGAAATTATTCACGCTTTTGACTATGTAACGTTTAAAAACGTAAATTTAAAACTTTCCATTAAAAATACACAGCCCTGAGCCCTGTATTAGAAATACCTTGGCCTTACCGTTCAAGGTCAACCGTACCTAAATAATTAGGTATAAGCTTTGTAATAAACGAGTTATAAAACCCACCAGACCCTGAAAATGGTTTAAGACGTTTGTTGGGTGAATTTTACGTGATATTACAAGTTAAATCTGTTAAGCTTTGATAAGGTTGTAAGGAAGAAGTAATAAACGGGTTGATTTATAATTAAAGTTTTTTTTTTTTATGACCAGTATCAAATTCTGTACTTGCACCCGATTGTTTAAGAACATACATACATCACGCTTGTATTCTCAAAAGGGGTAAGAAGAGACATCCACGGAACATAAGGAGAGCTGTTCAGTTATTCTATATCCGATATCACACGGCATACAAAAGTGGCTACAAAACGTGAAATAGTCATCGTTTTGTCTATGTAGCGTTTTGTGTGCTCTGCCTACCCCGTTTGGGAATACAGGCGTGATTGTATGTATGTATGTATGTATACAAAAATGATATACTTTCGTGGCATCTGTATTCATTTACTACAAACTTCTGATTATATACATTTCCCAACTATTGATATTGTCCTAGTTTTAAGCTCTATGAAAAAGCACAATTTTGTAACAAATTAAGTAAAAAAAGTTTTGTTCAACAAAGTTGTACATGTATCAAAATTTTATTTATTTAGTCAAATCTTGACTTTTCTTAATCAAGGAGATTTTTTTTTCTCTTGCTATACATTATTTTAACACTCCCCCGTGTGGCATCTATATCTCCACTTTTAACTAACTTAATAGGTACCAATAACGCAAAGTAACCAAACCCATTACCCAATTGCCAATACAATCGTGATATCAATTTTAACTGAATTTTAAAAAGAGATGACTGTATCCTATTTCCGATAGTCCTTACCATACTTCAAAACACAACTAATTCAAATAAATTGGACCTCTAGCAAAGGAGATAATTTAGGCGGAGCCCAAAAAAAAGTATCTGTCATTTCGAGGTGAAAATAAGATTGTCCGAAACGACGGAAACTGACAAGTCGTAATCATCTTGTTTTCCAACAAAAAAGAAACGAGATCTCAATTAAATAATCATACCAAGCTCTACTGATCTGTCGCCAAATTATACTATAATGAAGAGAAATTTGTCACATTTGGGTTCGGCTGTCAACCATACGGATCCATTATTACGGCTTTCCGCATGTTACGAGTAATTTTATTTGTCGTTGACAAGCTTTAGTGATGTGCACGATGTATCGATAAAGTTTTGTGATACGCGTCGCGATCTACGAACTGCAAATGAATTTGTGAAGATAAATGGTTATTCGAGGGTCGTAAGGTAAGTTACGCAGCGTGTTTCGTTTGGAAAATGTCTGTAAGTAAATGTTTATTCGGTACTTTAAGACCTGGATTAGGTTTCGAAAGTTGTTTTATATCTTCTTTGATGTGTCTGCGTTTGATTGATCAAGATGCGAATTTTATTGTTATACCTAATTACACAAACACCTCTCCATTTATTTTGTAAATTTCGTAAAAAGCGCCTAAGGAAATAAGTTTTGGTAAGCTTTCAGCGACATGCTAGCAACTGTAACTATTATTACACCTCTTCCATCTGTTTTACACCTAATTTTGCTAGAAGTGGCAAAACGTGAAATAGAAATGGTTTTGTCAATGTGGCGTTTCATGTGATCTATCTACCCCATTTCGGAATACAGGCAAGATGATGTATGTATAAATTCTAATTAAATATTCACAGGTGAGACAAAATATTATTTATTTGTCGCTTCAGACAAGTGAATTATTGAATTTTAAATTATATTAGGAAACCAGCGCTTCAGCTTATCTCATAAACAAGAGGATCAACTTTACTTATAAATATCAAATATATTTCAGAAGTAAGAGGAAGTAAAGTTAGCGGGTAAATCTGTCGTGAACTCTTCAAAATTAAATGACGGAGCCAGTCCCTTCATTTGTTCTTTGTTTGTTATTTGAAGTTGCAAGACTTTTGTTTATCGTCAACTTTCTTATGTCCCGGACTGAACAAATAAGCCTGAAGGAATGGACGAATAGATTAAATACTATTTAATATTACTATTAACTTGTCACCTAAGAGTTATATAAGTGGCTACGAAGCGTCTAATAGTTCATGGTTTTGTCTTTGTAGCGTTTTGTGCGGTCTGCCTACCCCATTTTGAAACATAGACGTGACTTATTTATATATGTATTCTGACCCGTGGATGAATTTGTTACGTCAAACAAATAGATAAATATTAATACAGTCTGGCACCATATTAAAAATAATAGTAGATTTTATCACAAGCGCAAGTTGTACAAAATACTGCAGGCGCTTAGAAAATTTTGTCGCTGTAGATAAATTACCCATGCGCCTTTTTAGCTTGAACACTGATATACGTTTTACGATATTTTAGTGTTGTTACACAGATACACATTCTCACGCCTGTATTCCCAAGAGGGGTAGGCAGAGCACATGAATTCAAAAATCCAGTGCCACATTTAGCGATTTCAGGGTTACCAGATGGCTAAACGTGACATTGCAGTGACAGGTTGCTAGCCCATCGCCCACAATACACTAAC